>QLPA01000978.1:0-42402 GCA_003313945.1 Lactifluus pinguis
ACGGGGAGCTGAGGGAAAAGATGGACACGAAAGGTGGTGAGGGAAGGGGCGCTGATCCGAGCCACAAGGCCCTCCAAATAGGAACACACGCCAACGAACGTAAAGCGGCGTAGGTTGGGAAGTGTGATCATGTCTGGGGTCTGAGACTGCCTTTCAATATCACGATTGGGGATATCGGATTTAAATGCAATGAAGAGCTTCTCCAGCTGGACCATAAGCGAAAGTCGGGTGAGTATATAACTTGGAGGGAAATAGGCGGATGCGGGGATATTGAGAAGCTCGAGAGTGACGAGTCTCGCGGCAGTTGTGAGTAAGGGTGATCCAATCGGAAGGGGAAACGACAGCAGTCTGAGATGGCGCAGATTGGGGGCTTGAAAGGTTACAGGAAGGGCGATTTCGATCGGAGAATCGATATAAATGCGCTCCAGAACGGGGAATTGATCATTCATAACCGTGAGGAGAGTCCTCACATTGGAAAGGATGGGAAAGTGAATCTGACGGACGCGATCACGATGTGAAAGTGCGACAAGTATACTCGATTCATCTTCTACTTTTATCTTCCAATCAATGTCATAAGAGATGGAGAGTGGTAGAGGCGGTGAATGTGCGAGCATGTCTGCTACGGGCACGCCGTTGGTACAGTAGAGATGAAGTTTGAGCCTGGATGGTGATTCAAGAATAAGATTTCGCCAGAGTCGACAAACGTGTGCCAGTTTGTACCACCAACATTGGCGGAACCAAACAACGACCGTCCCAATGTCATCGTGATATTCGTCTGACTCCGGATCTGGCAGGCGATAAAGCTCAAATATATTGAGAAGCACGTCGTCGTTCAGGATATGGATAGGTGAGTGTGGTATATTGCTGTTGGGCCCTATTAATTCACGAGGCTATAAATAGACCAGATAACACAACTTGAAGGATTTGGAAACTCACGACTTGGTTCATGACTTGGTCCACGTCGACCGGCGACCCTTCTAATGAGAGAAGGATAACTTATAGTAGAGCAGCAACCAGGCATTTTCAGGGAGGTGAGTAATGACCTGTAAATGCGGTTGAAAAGTTCACGGTGTCGCAATGGCGGTAGTGTGCATGGGCGATACTCCGTCCTCGTGATGGCGGTGTACTTGGGCGCTGAGCTGTATCCAGAATGGGCATGTTCATATGCGTGCCGCGGGCGCGTCATGACACAGCGCGGATGTGGAAGAAGTTACAAGAGCTGCCCACTCGCACTTTCGTGAACATGCTCTACACAAAACGTCAGGCGCGTGTCTGTACGTGGTGCGGTGTGGCGACCGCCCAACAAAGATGGACGTACGGTTCCGAGTCCTGTTGGCATCCGTTGTTTCCTCTCCTAACGCCGCTAACGGTGACTAGCAAAGCACTCGTGGCGATGACTCACTGATTCTTAGAGAATCGCACAGGCGGACCAGGCTATGTAGCTATCCAGGGACGTTGGCCCGAGAGATTCGATCGCTGGCGTGAAGAGTCCGGTATTCCCGTATCGCTTCTGCCTTCCGCCTCAAGTACTGCCACGGTGCTCTTGGGCAACTTTTGACAATAGGGCACTGACAGGAGGTCGGGCTAGAAGTGGGGTCGTTAGTCGTCAAGAACAGAGCGTGGAGTCGCGCAAATATCTGGACCAGGGCCTGTACTGCATGGTGGACCCATCGTTAGTTTCAGCATTCAAAATGGATGGTTTCAAGCGGTGCCATGCCTGACTAGGTTGACATGAGAATGGACGATGGTCGCTGGATGATAGAAACTGAATCCCTACACATGCCAGACGATGTAAATGTCATGATATATTTGGTTATGTAGGTAGCGTACATGAAAGGCTATATATACTTTAGAAATTATCGTGAAGGATCCTCTTCTCCAAACTCATCCGCTATGAATTACATCCCTAAACGACGATGTATGCTGTGAGACACCACATAGACGGCGGAGTCATGGGCTGCTAGCCATGATAGCCACCTCACCAATTTCTGCCGGTGCCATGTGCGGTCCCCATCGCCACATGCTGTTCGGTCGCGCCACCCGCCGACCACGACCATGCTTCTGCGAGATCCCATACATTTCCAGTCGAGGTATCTTTAGCGCCAGAGGCACAAGCGACGGAGAAGTGCAAGGGTGGGGGGAAAGGCATCTAAAGAAACCCGGTCTGTTCTACAAGATAAGTACGCACGCCATGGCTGGATATTCCGACATCGCTTAGGATGTCCGCAGTCGCCGCCTTGATAATGCACTCGTTCGTCGATATGAAGGGTTTGGTGAGTACAGACCAGCATTGAACGGGGAATGTACAACTTCGAAATCCTGTGAAATGGGTGAAAAAGATATGGCAGCTCTCATTTTGAGTCCACGGCTAGCCAACCAAGCAAGGCACTGCCATCCTCCGCGGGATTTGGAAGATACTCGCAGACGGCATCGATAAGTGATTACACAGCGGGATTCTTTATCACGGAGCTTAGAACAATGGGAAGAAAAAATATTGCATTGGCAGGTTGAGCTCAAAGTACAAAATTCAAAAAACGATGAGACGCACCACGGATATTGTATCGATATTATTGGTGACACCACGTTGATACCCTTCCCGCGCTCCAGCTCGATGCCATACATATTTGCGCCGATAGTACGCTTTCCTCTTACCTGCATCACGCATACATTTGTCTCTGTGCCAGCGGTCGTTTTCTATATGGACAGATGGGTCGACATTGCGGAATTGTTAGTATTTTGACCGGTAACGATGGCCGAGAGTGAGAGTGGAGAGGTATTATGAGTTATAATTGTCACATTCGTAGCAGCTACAAGAACGGAGGGATCCATGACGATGGAAAACGAAGAAACGAGGGGTGGCAAAGGAGACTGCTGGCAATTTGGCACAAATTTAAGAGCGGTGAACCAGCTTGAATTAATCAGCACGTCACGTGATCTACGGGTGCTAACGGAAGCGTAAACGGAAGAAGGAAAAGGTCTGGCAATTGTAGTGTACATGTACGCATAGCACTAGGATGTGCTATCTAACCTCAAGATACCTCAAGATGTAGTCGGACAATCTAAGGAACACTGTGTGAACTCGAAACGAGAATAAGGGCTGCGATAACTATCTGCCTTTACGCCGTGATTTTACTATGTGGTCGTCATGAACGAGGCAGCTGATATGACCGTGAGCGCTGGTGTGGTATGGGCATTTACACTGAGACGTACTAGAGCCGTGTTCCACCACCTATTATGGCTGTCGCCGCGGCGGTCACACGCAATGGCTTATGCAATTCCGTCAAGGAAAATTGAATGAGCTATCTCGCGCAGGCTCACTGGATGGCCTGCTACCCGTCGTGCATTAACGAATGCATTGAGTGCGTCCCGAGAATCGAGCCCTACAGCATCATATCCAACCTTCTCAAGGTTCGGAAGGAGCTCCAGTGGTGGCACTCCATCGCCCGATAATAAGGAACGAAAGAGATCGTCAACGAGATCATCTTGCACACGAATAGTCTTCGCGTTGGTGAATGGCCTGAGGAGTTTACACCATTGTATTTGGTCGACATTGCTGTGCCATTCTGACGATTGATCGTGCTCCTCGTAGCTGAATGTGACTTGCTCGACAACAGAAAGTAGAGGCGAAAGTGTACCAAATAATTTCGCGGCAGAGGCAACCTGCCAGTCGAGATGTCTGCATCTGATCTCCAAAATCAAGGAACTGTCCAAACTCCAAGGGGCCGCACGTAAGGAAACGGCAAGTGCGCCGAAAGTTACCTGGGCAGCGGTAAATCTGAGATTTTCGGATGTTTGCATGAGCTGTAAGGGGCGTGGAAAAGTAAAGGAGAGCTGATGATAAAGAAAGACATGGAGTATGTTGAGGGAAGGGGCACTGATCCGAGCGACAAGAGCTTCCAAATATGTGGCCGTACCTCGGAACACAAACCAGCGTAGATTAGGGAGTGTAGTCGTGTCTGGGCTCTGGCGCGACTGCCTTTCAATATCACGGCTGGGTATAGGGGATTGAAATGTAATGCGCAGTGTCTCCAGCTGGAGCAGAAGCGAAAGTTGGGCAAGTAGATAACTTGGAGGGAAATAGGAGGATACCGGGATATGGCGAAGCGAGAGAGTGACGAGTCCCGCGGCGGTTGTGAATAAGGGTGATCCAATTGGAATGAAAGTCGTCTTCAGTCTGAGATGGCGTAGATTGGGGGCTTGAAACGTTACAGGAAGGACAACATCGGTCCGAGAATCGACATACATGCGTTCCAGAATTGGGAATTGATCATCCATAACTGTGACAAACTTCCCCACATTTGGGAGCTTCGAAATGCAAATGTGACGCACGCGATCACGGCGCGAAAGCGCGAGAAGTATACCCGATTCATCTTCTGCTGTTATCTCTGGATCAGTGCGATACCAGATGGTGAGTGGTAGAGGTGGCGAATGTGCGAGCATGTCCGCTACATGCACACCATTGGTGCAGTAGAGATGAAGGTCGAGTCGGGCTGGTGATTCAAGAATGATATTTCGCCATTGTCGACAAACATGTGCCAGTTTGTACCACCAACGCTGGCGGTACCAATAAATTGCGATCCTCCCATCTTCGTCGGAATCTTCGTCCGGATCTGCCAGCCGATAAAGATGAAATATGTTGAGAAGCACATCGTCATTAAGGATATTGATAGGTGAGTGCCGTCTATTGCTGTTGTGCCCTATGAATTTGCAAGTTTGTAAACAGAGCTTGAATCAACAGATCAGGGACACAAATATTTGGAACTCACGACTTGATTTACGTCGTCCGCTGGTGAGCCTTCTAATGAAGGAAGAATAACATGGGGTCAAGCAGCAACCAGGCATTTTCAGGGTGAGTGGATGTGATTGAAGGATTCACGGTGTACACTGGACACTGGTACTGGCAGTACTAGTGACATGTACGCCCTCGCATCCATTAGTCGGTGTTCTATCAGTGGCGTGACTGATATCCAGAAATGGGACGCTGACAACTATTTTCCACGCTTCGTCACGAGCCGCACACCACACATTCCCACGGCTTCCCCTGTTCATAAGGTAGGGCTCGTTCGCAACCGAGAGCATTACATGACTTGTTGTAAGCCATAGACAGTTTGATAGGCAGTAACTAAATGGCTATTAACTCTGTGCAGCATTCACAAATAAAAAATCTGCCTCCGTTGCACCCTCCAGATTTACATGCTTGAAGGCCTAACGGAGCCCTTTTGGCTTATTATGTAGATTTGTGGCTGATGATAGCCCGACACACAAACTCACGTGATGCGTTACATTGCGAGCGAGCCCTACCCTTAGGCGTGTCGGCCAGGGCTGAGACTTATAGCTGCTGGAGCTGAAGGCCGTGGCGGGTCTTCCAAGTGCGTGCGTGAGGAGGTCATTCCGTCCTTGGATATGGGACTGTCCAGCATTGTGGACCTGTCGTTAGTTTACACGTACTTTGCGTCAAGCGGTGCCATGCCTGACTACGCTGAGATGAGAATGGTCGGGTGGTAACAACTGAATCCATCGACGATGAAAATGTCGTGATACATTCAGATATATAGGTAGAGTACATGAACAACTATACATTAGAAATTATCGTGACGGTTTCTCTTTTCTCCAAAAGTATCTTCATCCGCTTATGAAGAGAACATCACATCAAAACATCTCACAAGGTCCTTAAAGGTCGATATACACTGCGAGATATTGATGGCGGAGTCACGGTGTGCTAGCCAGGTTCAGAAAAGGACGAATAAGAACGCCTCGCCAATTTCTGCAGGTGCCGGGTGCGGTCCCATCGCCACACGTTGTTGTGTCACACCGCCCGCCGACCACGATCATGCGGTATCCTTTGCGCCAGACCCGGATGAAGTTTCGTCGGATATGAGTTGTGGGGCACGGAGCGTGAGCAATGAGTGATAATTGTGTTGAAGGGTGGAGGCACAAACGACCGAGTAGGTCCACTGTTCGAGAACATCGGGCTTCGCTTCCACACAAGCAGAAGTAGATAGCAAGAGAAAACTCTAAGTTAGTAGGGGAAAAGGAAATATTCCATGGAAAGAAAGATGGTCTGTTTCATGAGATAAATACGCGCGCTAGGCTCGATATTCCGCCATAGCCTGAAATGTCTGCGGCCGCCGCCTTGACGATACGATCGTTCGTCAATGTGAAGGGACTGATGAATACAACGCAGCATTGAACGGAAGATGTACACCTTCGAATTCTGTGAATCGGCCGAGAAATACGCGGGAGCTTTCATCTTGAGTCCAGGGATAGCCTACTAAGCGCTGCCATCCTCGTCATTCCGCGTGGAAGACAGACCGCCCCATTTTCGAGCTACCCTCGTAAACCTACATATACGTGAGCTGCCCAAGCCACCTTCCCACAAGCTTAAACGCAATGGTGACGAGCACCGCCACTTCCAGAACAGCCAGCGGTGGCGAGTGTCTTTTTTCTATAAGGGCAGATGAGTCGATGTTGCGAAATTATTAGAATTTTGACCGGTAACGACGGCCGAGACTCGAATTCTCACATTCGTAGAAGCTACAAGAATGCAGACATGGCGATGGAAAACGAGGAAACGAAGGAAACGAAGAAACGAGGTTACAAAAGTGGTGAACATTAATCAGCACGTCACGTGATCGAAAGATGCCAACTGAAGCGTAAAACTGAACTGGTTCTGTCAAAGGGAAGAAGGAAAGCACCGGAAATTGTAGTGTACATGTACATACATCACAGGGGCGTGCTATATAACCTCAAGATATAGTTGGACAATCCAAGGAACACTGTGTGAACTCGAAACGAGAATAAGGGTTGTGAGAGCTATCTGCCTTTACGCTGCGATTTAATTATATGGTACTCATGAACAAGGCAGCTGGCATGAGGATAAGCGCTGGTGAGGAATGGCCATTGACACTGAGACCTACTAGAACTGTATTTCACCCCCTCTTATATGGCCGTCGCCGCAACGCTCACACGCAATGGCTTATCAATTCCGCACTATTGTCATTCCGTCGAAGAAACTTGAATGAGCTACCTCGCGCAGGCTCACCGGATAGCCTGCTACCCGTCGTGCATCAACGAATGCATCGAGTGCGTCCCAATCATCGGGCCCTACAGAATCAGATCCAACTTCCTCAAGGTTCGGAAGGAGCTCAAGTGGTGGCACTCCATCGTCCGATAGTAAGGGACGAAGGATATGGTGAACGAGCTCATCTTGCACATGAATAGTCTTCACGTTAGTGAATGGCGTAAGAAGTTCATGCCACTGTCTTTGGTCGACATCGTTGTGCCATTCTGATGACCGTTCGTGCCTTTCGAAGCTGAATCTGACTTGCTCGACAGCAGAAAGTAGGGGTGAAAGAGTGCCAAATAATTGGGCGGCAGACGCAACCTGCCAGTCGAGGTGTCTACAGCTGATCTCCAACATCAAGGGACTGCGCCAACTCCAAGGGACCGCATGTAAGGAAACGCCAAGTGCACGGAAAGTTACCTGAACAGAGGTAAACCTGAGGTTCTCGGATGATTGCATGAACTGACAGAGGCGTGGAAAAGTAAAGGAGAGCTGATTAAAAAGATAGACATGTAGTTTGTTGAGGGATGGGGCGCTGATCCGAGCGACAAGAGCTTCCAAATATGTGGCCATACCTCGGAACGCAAAATGGCGTAGGTTAGGAAGTGTGGTCATGTCCATGGTCTGGCGCGGCTGCCTTTCAATATCACGATTGGGAATAGGGGATTGAAATGAAATGCCCAATCTCTCCAGCTGGTGCATAAGCGAAAGCCGGGTTCGTAGATAACTTGGAGGGAAATATGCGGATGCCGGGATATGGCGAATCTCGAGAGTGACAAGTCCCGTGGCAGTTGTGAGTAAGGGTGATCCAATCGGAAGGGAAGCTGTCCACAGTATGAGATGGCGTAGATTGGGCGCTTGAAACGTTACAGGAAGGACTACTTCGGTCTGAGAATTAATATACATGCGTTCCAGAATTGAGAATTGGTCATCCATAACCGTGAGGAACTTCCCCAGATTTGGCAGCTCGAAAAGGTCAATGCGACGCACGCGATCACGGTGTGAAAGCGCGAGAAGTATACCCGATTCATCTTCTACTTTTTTTGTCTTCGATTCAACGTCATAAGAGATGGAGAGTGGTAGAGGTGGCGAATGTGCGAGCATGTCCGCTACGGGCACACCACTGGTGCAGAACAGATGAAGGTCGAGTCGGGATGGTGATTCAAGAATAAGATTTCGCCATTGTCGACAAACGTGTGCCAGTTTGTACCACCAACGTTGGCGGTGCCAAGCAACGACCGTCTGAGTTCCGCGATCATATTCGTCCGGATCTGCCAGCCGATAAAGATGAAATATATTGAGAAGTACATCATCATTAAGGATATGGCTAGGTGAGTGCCGTCTATTGCTGTTGTGCCCTATGAATTTGCAAGTTGTGAACAAAGCTTGAATCGGGACACAAATATTTGGAACTCACGACTTGGTTGACGTCGGCCGCCGGCGAGCCATCTAATGAAGGAAGAATAACTTGGGGCCAAGCAGCAACCAGGCATTTTCAGGGTGAGTTGACGTGATTGAAGGATTCACGATCTACACTGGACACTGCAGCTGGTAGTACTAGTAATGTGTACGCCTCGTATCCATGGGGCGGTGTCCTATTTGTGGCGTTGACTTAAATCCAGAAATGGGACGCTACGACTATTTTCGATGCTTCGGCACACCACACATTCCCACGGCCTCCCATGTTCATATGCGTGCGTATCATCAACAGGGCAGGGCCGAGACCTATAGCTGCTGGAGTTGGAGGCTGTGGCACGCCTTCCAAGGGCGAACGTGAGAGCATTTCGTTCTTGGATATGGGGCTGTCCGACATGTCGTTAGTTTACACGGGCAAAAATATCGGATGGCAGAAACTCAAAGTACGGAAATTCAAAAAAAAAAAAAGATGAGAGACGCACCACGGGAATTGTATCAACGTCATTGGTGGCATCATTTCGAAGCTTTTCTCGCTCCCGAGCTCCATCCGATTCATCATTACACCGATACTATCCTTTCCTCCGAGTCGTACCTGCATGATGCATACATTCGATTCAGCGCCGGCGGAGAAAAGAAGGATAAACAAAAAAAACACCTACCTAGGGGTTATCACGTATCCTGCCGGTTGTGATACAAAATGCGTTCGGTATATGTCGTTCTGTATACCAGCAGACGCGTCGATTTTGCGGTGTTAGTACATATTTGACCGGTAACGATCGGCGCCGTTGGGGAAAGTGTGAGTAGAGAGGTATTATTGGCTTGAAGGCTTCACATTCGTAGCGACTGCAAGCGTGGAGGAACGACGACGGAAAACGAGGGAACGAAGTGGTGACTGAAGTGACTGTGACTAACTGAACACCATCATCAGCAAATCACCGGCACGTGATCGAAAGATGCTACCCAGGCCGTTCGCATTTGCGACAGGTGTTCTTCGAGTTCTGCTTCCTGTGGCGCCTCTGCCTCTGCCCTACTTCTAACGCTAAAGAAGGGTTGGATATAGTACTGTCATACAGTAACGGTCATCGTACGTAACATGAAATACATCGCACTCAAAATGAGAATAAAGACGGTCAACATGTATGCGATAGTCATCAAGACGCATTCTCCTATGTCGACAGGATACGGAGGTTATCTGGAGCGAGAGAGTAGAAGGGCGTCACGATGTGAGCATAAATAAGATGGATAGATGTGTTGGAGGACGTACTTCGGTCCACCAACTCGCTCCGTGGCTATAGGCGCTCACACATTTAGAGCTGGGGGTTCATCAAACATTGAACGATCCACCAAGCGCAGGCTGATAGGATGGCCTGCTCTTTTCCGTTCATTGAGAAATTTGGTAAATGCGTCCCGAGAATCGCGTCCTCCAGAATATCCAACCTCCTCAAGGTTCGGAAGGAGTTCTAGTGGTGGTTCTCCATTTTCAGATGGCAAGGACCGGCGGAAGATTTTGTTGATGAGATCACCTTGTACACGAATGGTCTTTACATTGACGAACGGCCTGAGAAGTTCACGCCAGTGTCCTCGGGCAACGTTGTTGGGCCATTGCGATGATTCGTAGTGATCTTGGTAGCTGAATGTAACTTGCTCGACAACAGAAAGTATGGGCGAAAGCGTAGAAAATAGTTGCATCGCAGACACAACCTGCCAGTTGAGATGTCTGCACCTGATTTGCAACATCAAAGGAGTATGCCGCTTCCAAGGGACCGCATGTAAGGAGACGGCAAATGCACTGAAAGTTACCTGGACAGCGGTAAATCTGAGGTTCTCGGATGATTGCATGAACTGCAAGAGGCGTGGGACAGTAAAGGGGAGCTGAGAAAAAAGATGGGCACTAAAGGTGGTGAGGGAAGGGGCGCCGATCCGAGAAACAAGGCCTTCTAGATAGGCGCTCATGCCAATGAACGCAAACCAGCGTAGTTTAGGAAGTGTGGTCGTATCCGGGGTCTGGGTCTGGTGCGACTCGCTTTCAACATCGTGGTCGATAGGGGATTTAAATACTATGGACAGCTTCTCCAGCTGAAGCATAAGCAAAAGTTGGGAATGTATATGACTTGGAGGGACATATGCGGATGCCGGGATATTGAGAAGCGAGAGAGTGACGAGTCCCGCGGCAGTCGTTGTGAGTAAGGGTGATCCAATCGGAAGGGAAGCCGTCGACAGTAAGAGATGGCGTAGGTTGGGGCTTGAAACGCCAAAGGAAGGACCACTTCGATTCGAGATCGGATATACAAGCGTTCCAGAATTGGGAATTGATCATCCATAACCGTGACAAACTTCTTCATGTTTGAGAGCTGCCAAAAGCAAGTGTGACGCAAGTAAATGTGATGCACGCGATCACGGTGTGAAAGTGCGAGAAATAGACCCGATTCATCTTCTGCTGTTACTATCTCGCCACCGGTGTGATAATCGATGGTGATTGGTAGAGGTGGTGAATGTGCAAGCATGTCCGCTACAGGCACACCATTCGTGCAGAGGAGATGAAGGTTAAGCAGGGATGGTGATTCAAGAATAATGTTTCGCCACAGTCGACAAACATGTACCAGTTTGTACCACCAACGTTGCCATTGGCGGGGCCAAGCAAACTCCGAGTCGGTCGCAACTCCGTCGTCAAATTCGTCTGCCAACCGATAGAGATCAAATATTTTGAGAAGCACGTCATCATTGAGGATAATATTAATAGGTGGGTGTCGTCTATTGATGTTGGGCCCTATTAAGCAGGGTTGTAAACAGATCAGAGAACATAACTTGAAGGACTTGGAACTCACGACTTGGTTCAAGACTTGGTTCATGTCGGTCGCCGGCCCGGGCGAACCATCTCATGAGGGAAGGATAACTTATGGTAGAGCAGCAACTGGGCATATTCAGGGAGGAACGGCGTGGATATGGTTGAAGAATTCACGGTGTACCAATGGTGGTACATAAGAGGCAATGACTCGGAGCTGTTGGGCATGTTCAGATGCGTGCCGCGTGACGAGCTGCTGAATAAGCCGTGAGGGATGGGTGGACCCGTCGTAAGTTTCGGGATTCAACACACAGTTACGGTGCGTCAAGCAGTGCCATGCCTGACTAGGTTGTGAAGTCGGTGAAAATGTCATGATATATTCAGTCATATAAGTAGTGTACATGAAACGCTACTTTAGAAATTATTGTGAATTCTCTCCTCTCCAAATGTCTCTTCATCTGCTGTGAAGAGTGCATCACATAAAAACATCTCACAAGATCCTTGAAGGACGATACTGTGAGACATTACATAGACGGCGCAGTGGTGGGCTACTAGCCAGGCTCTGTAGAACCGCACTTATAGCCGCCTCACCCGGTGCCAGGTGCGGTCCCCGTCACCACATCTTGTTGCCCGCCGACCACGACCATGCTTCCGCGAGATGTCATCCACGCCGCCAATACATGTGCATTCGATGTAGCTGGATGATGCATGCGTTGGATGTGAGTTGTGGAGCAGAGAGGTGAGCAAGGAGTTCTAGTAGTGTAGTAGGGCGGAGGCAAAAGCGACGGAGAAGTGCATGTAGATTCACTGTTCGAGAATGTTCGGCTTAGCTTCTGCACGGGGGGAAGTAAATAGTAACGGGAAACTTGTCGTAAGGGTGGGGAAAGGAAAGAGATGACATAAGTATGCGAACCAGGCCGACATCGCCTAGACTGTCTGCAGTCGCCGCCCTGGTGATGCGCTCGTCCGTTGATGTAAGGGGTTTGGTGAGTACAGTTCAGAATTTTATAGAAAATGAACACCTTCGAATACGGTGATATGGCTGAAACAGATGCGGCCGTTTTCATCTTGAGTCAAGGGGTAGCCTACCAAGTGCCGTCATCCTCGTCATTCCGCGTGAAAGATAGACTGACCCATTTTTGAGTTACCCTCTTACACCTCATATACATGAGCCGCCCGAACCTCCACTCCATAAACTTAAACCAAGGGCGAGGAGCGCCGCCACGGCCAGAACGAGCTAAACTGGCAGCGCAGTAGGGGCACAACTTGAAGCTCCGCGGGATTTGCAAGATACGGACAGACGGCATCAATAAGTGACTACACGGCGGGATTCTGTATCATGGAGCTTAGAACGATGGGAAAAAATATCGGGTAAACAGGTTGTAAGACGCACCACGGATACATTGGTGACATCAATTCGATACCCTTCTCGCGCTCCAGCTCCATGCCATTCATAGTGACGCCAATACTATCCTATCCTCTCACCTGCATCATGCATACATTGGTCTCAGCGCCAGCGGTGGTAAGTGTTGTTTTCTATATGGGCAGACGGGTCGGTGTTGCGGTATTGCTAGTATTTTGACCGGTAAAAATGGCCGAGAGTGAGAGTGGAGAGGTATTATCGAATTCTCACATTCGTAGCAGCTACAAGCATGGAGACATGGCGATGGAAAACGAAGAAACGAAGGGTGACTAGGTGACTGCTGGCAACTTGGCGCAAAAGCGATGTCAGCACGTCACGTGATCGAAGGATGTTAACGAAGGCGTAAAACTGAACGATAGATGCTGGTTCTGTCAAAGGGAAGAAGGAAAGTGTAGTGTACATGTACACACATCACAGTGGCGTGTTATATAACCTCAAGATATAGTTGGAAAATCCAAGGAACACTGTGAACTTGAAACGAGAATAAGGGCAGTGATAGCTATCATTTAATTTCGTGGTACCCATGGACAGGGCAGCTGGTATGATGGTGAGCGCTGGTGAGGTATGGGCATTTACACTGAGACGCACTAGAACTGTGTTTCACCACATATTATGGCTGCCACCGCAACGCTCACACGCAATGGCTTATCTATTCCGCACCATTCCGTCTAAGAAACTTGAATGAGCTACCTCGCGCAGGCTCACTGGATGGCCTGCTATCCGTCGTGCATCAACGAATGCATTAAGTGTGTCCCGAGCATCTCGCCCTAAAGAATCATATCCAACCTCCTCAAGGTTCGGAAGGAGCTCAAGTGGTGGTACTTCATCGTCCGATAGCAGGGGACAAAGGACATTTTGAACGAGCTCATCTTGTACATGAATAGTCTTCGCGTTGGTGAATGGCGTAAGAAGTTCACGCCACCGTCTTTGGCCGACATCGTTGTGCCATTCTGATGATCGTTCGTGTCTTTCGTAGCTGAATGTGACTTGCTCAACAACAGAAAGTACGGGTGAAAGTGTACCAAATAATTGGGCGGCAGACGCAACCTGCCAGTCGAGATTTCTGCAGCTGATCTCCAACACCAAGGGACTGTCCCAACTCCAAGGGACCGCATGTAAGGACACATCAAGTGCACGGAACGTTACTTGGACTGCGGTGAATCTGAGGTTCTCGGATGTTTGCATGAACTGTGAGAGGCGTGGAAAAGTGAAGGAGAGCTGATTAAAAAGATAGACATGGAGTTTTTTGAGGGAAGGGGCGTTGATCCGAGCGAGAAGAGCTTCCAAATATGTGGCTGTACCTCGGAACATAAACTGGCGTAGGTTAGGAATTATGGTCATGTCCGGGGTCTGGCGTGGCTGCCTTTCAATATCGCGGTTGGTGATAGGGGAATCAAATGTAATGAACAGTTTCTCCAGGTGGTGCATGAGCAAAAGCCAGGAAAGTAGATAACTTGGAGGGAGATATGCGGATGCCGGGATATGGCGAAGCTCGAGAGTGACGAGTCCCACGGCAGTTGTGAGTAAGGGAGATTGAATTGGAATGCAAACCAGTTTCAGTCTGAGATGGCGTAGATTTGGGGCTTGAAACGTTACAGGAAGGACCACTTCTGTCGGAGAAACGATGTACATGCGTTCCAGAATGGGGAATTGATCACCCATAGCTGTGAAGAACTTCCCCACATTTGGGAGCCTCGAAAAGTAAATGCGACGCACGCGATCACGGTGCGAAAGCGCGAGAAGTACACCTGATTCATCTTCTGCTGTTATCTCCGGATCAGTGCGATACCAGATGGTGAGTGGTAGAGGTGGTGAATGTGCGAGCATGTCCGCTACATGCACACCATTGGTGCAGTAGAGATGAAGGTCGAGTCGGGCTGGTGATTCAAGAATAACATTTCGCCACAGTCGACAAACGTGTGCCAGTTTGTACCACCAACGCTGGCGGTACCAATGAATAGTGGTCACCCTAGTTTTTTCGTCATGTTCGTCCGGATCTGCCAGCAGATAAAGATGGAATATATTGAGAAGCACGTCGTCGTTGAGGATATGGATGCCAGTAGCCTGAGGTGAGTGTCTATTGCTATTGAGCCCTTATTGATTTACACGTTTGTGAACAGAACCAACAGATCATGGACACGAATATTTGAAACTCACGTCTTGGTTCACATCGGCCGCCGGCGAGCCTTCTAATGAAGGAAGGATAACATGGGGTCAAGCAGCAACCAGGCATTTTCAGGGTGAGAAATGGCGTGGATATGGCTGAAGGATTCACGGTGTACACTGGACACTGGCACTGGCAGTACTAAGTGATATGTACGCCTCACATCCATGAGGCGGCGTCCTATTAGTGGCGTTGACTGATATCCAGAAATGGGACGCTGACAACGCTTCGTCACGAGCACATTCCCACGGCCTCCAATGTTCATATGCGTGCGTATCATGAAACAGGGTAGGGCCGAGACCTGTAGCTGCTGAAGCTGGTCTCCCAAGGGCGTGCGTAAGGAGACCATTCCGTCCTTGGATATGGGGCTGTCCGACATGGTGGACCTGTCGTTAATTTACACCCAGTTCCATGCCTGACTAGGCTGAGATGAGAATGGTCGGGTGGTAACAGCTGAATCCTTTACACATGCCAGGCGATGAAAATGTCATGACATTCAGATATGTAGAGTACATGGACAGCTATACATTAGAAATTATCTTGACGGATTCTCTCTTCTCCAAAAGTCTCTTCATCCACTATGAAGAGAGCATCACATCAAAACATCTTACCAAATCCTTGAAGGACGACTGTGAGATACCACATTGATGGCGGAGTCACGGGGTGCTAGCCAGGTTCCGTAAAGGACGCCTCGCCAATTTCTGCAGGTGCCAGGTGCGATCACCATCTCCACACCTTATTGCGTCACACCGCCCGCCGACCACGATCATGCGGTATCCGTTGCCCCGGAGCCGGATAAGGTTTCGTCGGATGTGGGTTGTGGGGCATAGAGCGTGAGCAGGGAGTGATAATTGTGTTGAAGGGTGGAGGCACAAGTGACGGAGTAGATCCACTGTTCGAGAACATCGGGCTTCGCTTCCACACGAGCAGAAGTAAAACTCGACGTTAGTGTGGGAGGAAAGGAAAGATGCCATGCAAACAAAGCTGGTTTGTTTCATAAGATAAGTAGGCGCACCAGGCTCCATATTCCGGCATCGCCTAAAATATCTGCAGACTCCGCCCCGACGATGCACTCGTCCGTTGATGTGAGGGATTTGGTAAGTACAGTCCAGCAATAAACGGAAGGACACCCTCGAGTACTGTCACTGGTTGAAAAAGACACGACAGCTTTCATCTTGAGTCAAAGGGTAGCCTACCAAGCGTCGCCATCTTCGCCATTTCACGTGAAAGATAGACCATTTTCAAGCTACACTCATATACGTGAGCTGCCCCGAACCTCCTCTCCACAAGATCGCGACGAGCGCGGCCACGACCAGAACGAGCTAAACTGGTGGCGCAATGTTGAACAACCTTAAGCTTCGCGGGATTCTCAAGATACTCACAGACGGCCACAATAAGTGGGTCACGGAGCTTAGAAAGGTGGGAAAAAATGTCGGATAGGCAGGATGAGCTCAAAGTACGGAAATTCAAAAAAAAAAAGTTGACAGACGCACCACGGGTATTTGTACCAACGTCATTGGTGACATCAGTTCGAAACCCTTCTCGCGCTCTAGCTCCATGCTATTCATATTTGCACAGATACTGCCCTTTTCCTCGTACCTGCATCATGCATACACTCGATTCAGCGCTGGCGGTTAAAAAAAGGATAAATAGAGAAAATAATAACCTAGCGATTATTACGAATCCTGCCAGTATGGGATAAAGTGCTATCGGTAAATGTCGTTTTTCTATACGGGCAGACACGTCGATTTTGCAGTGTTAGCACTTTGACCGGTGACGATCGGCGCCGTTGGGGAAAGTGAGAGTGGATTCGGAGCAACTGCAAGCATGAAGACATGACGACGGAAAACGTAGGAACGAAGGGTGACCGTGACCGGTGGCTGAGCAACTCACTGGCACGTGATCGATGATGCTCCTGCTCCATCCGCATCTGCGAAGTTCTTCGAGCGACAGGGTTCTTCAAGTCTGCTGCCTGTGGCGCCTCTGCCTCTGCCTCTAGTCCTAATGGATTGGATGTAGTACTGTCATACGGTAGCACGTAACTTGAAAAACATCCGCAAAGAACTGACATCGCGCTCGGGATGAAAATAAAGGTGGTCAACAGGTATGTGATACCCATCAAGATGCATATAGCTATGGTTGGTTAAGATAAGCTAGTAGGGCTGCCTAGTGTTACAGCCTCATCAATGACTAGGATATGGTAATTGTCATGAGCAAGAGAGTAGATGGGAGCCTGAGTCACGATGTGAGCACGACTAAGATGGAGAAATGTGTGGAGGACGTACTTCGATCCACCGATTCATTCCATGGCTGCAGTGCTCACACAATTAGAGCCGGGGGTTCATCGAACATCGAATGATCTACCAAACGCAGGCTGACAGGATGGCCTGCTACTTTTCGTTCATTCATCAATCTGGTAAATGCATTCCGGGCATTGCCTCCTCCAGAATATTCAACCTCCTCAAGGTTCGGAAGGAGCTCCAGTGGTGGCTCTCCATCATCAGACGGTAAGGAACCGAAGATTTTTCTGACGAGATCATCTTGTACACGAATGGTTTTTGCATTGATGAACGGTCTAAGAAGTTCACGCCACTGTCTTCGGTCGACATCGTTGTACCATCGCCATGATTCATAGTGACCTTGGTAGCCGAATGCGACTTTCTCGACAACAGAAAGTACGGGCGAAAGTGCACCGAAGAATTGCACCATACTAGACGCAACCTCCCAGTTGAGATCACGTCTGCAACTGATCTCCAACGTCAAAAGAGGGTGCCGCTTCCAAGGGACTGCATGTAAGGAAAGGGCGAATGCACTGAAAGTTACCTGGAGAGCGGTAAATCTGAAGTTCTTGGATGCTTGCATGAACTCCAAAAGGCCTAGAAAAGTAAAGGGGAGCTGAGGAAAAAGATAGACACGAAAGGTGCTGAGAGAAGGGGCGCTGATCCGAGCCACAAGGCTCTCCAAATAGGAGCTCACGCCAACGAACGTAAATCGGCATAGGTTGGGAAGTGTGATCATGTCTGGGGTCTGGGACTGCCTTTCAATATCACGATGGGGGATATCGGATTTAAATGCAATGAAGAGCTTCTCCAGCTGGACCATAAGCGAAAGTCGGGTGAGTATATAACTCGGAGGTAAATAGTAAGCGGATGCCGGGATATCGAGAAGCTCGAGAGTGACGAGTCGTGTGGCAGTGGTGAGTAAGGGTGATCCAATGGGAAGGTAAACCGTCTTCAGTCTGAGATGGCGTAGATTGGGCGCCTGAAACGTTATAGGAAGGGGGATTTCGATCGGAGAGTCGATATAAACGCGCTCCAGAACGGAGAATTGATCATCCATAACCGTGAGGAGAGTCCTCACATTGGAAAGGATGGGAAAGTGAATCTGACGCACGCGATCACGATGTGAAAGTGCGACAAGTATACCAGATTCATCTTCTACTTTTATCCTCCAATCGATGTCATAAGAGATGGAGAGTGGTAGAGGTGGTGAATGTGCGAGCATGTCCGCCACGGGCACACCGTTGGTACAGTAGAGATGAAGTTTGAGCCTGGATGGTGATTGAAGAATAATATTTCGCCATTGTCGACAAACGTGTGCCAGTTTGTACCACCAACATTGGCGGAACCAAGCAACAACCGTCCCAATGTCATCGTGATATTCGTCCGAGTCCGGATCTGGCAGGCGATAAAGCTCAAATATATTGAGAAGCACGTCGTCGTTCAGGATATGGATAGGTCTATTGCTGTTGAGCCCTATTAATTCACAAGGCTGTGAACAGACCAGATAACACAACTTGAAGGATTTGGAAACTCACGACTTGGTCCACGTCGACCGGCTACCCTCCTAATGAGAGAAGGATAACTTATAGTAGAGCAGCAACCAGGCATCTTCAGGGAGGTGAGTAATGACCTGTAAATGCGGTTGAAAAGTTCACGGTGTCGCGATGGCGGTAGTGCGCATTGGGCCAGCTCCGTCCTCGTGATGGTGGCGTACTTGGGCGCTGAGCTATATCCAGAAATGGGCATGTTCATATGCGTGCCGCGTGCGCGTCGTGACACAGCGCGGATGTGGAAGAAGTTACAAGAGCTGCCCACTCACACTTTCGTGAACATGTTCTACAGTACACAAAACGTCAGGCGCGTGTCTGTACGTGGTGCTGGCGAGCGCCCAACAAAGATGGACGTACGGTTCCGAGTCCTGTCGTCATCCGTTCTTTCCTCTCCTAACCCCGCTAACGGGGACCAGCAAAGCACTCGTGGGGATGACTCACTGATTCTTAGGAGAATCGCACAGGCGGACGCGGCTATGCAGCTATCCAGGGATGTTGGCCCGAGAGGATCGATCGCTGGCGTGGCCCGGGAGACTCCGCTATTCCCGTATCGCTTCTGCCTTCCGCCTCAAGTACCGCCACGGTGCTCGCACTCGCGAACACAAGTGAAGACGAGCTGCTGAATAAGCTGTGGGGTATTGAGTTTGATCTCGATTTTCCTTTTCCCAGAGCGTGGAGTCGCGCAAATATCTAGACCAGGACTAGCTGGGCCCTCCAAGTGAGGGGTCCTTGGATATGGGGCTGTACTGCATGGTGGACCCATCGTTAGTTTCAGCATTCAACATGCATAGTTTCAAGCGGTGCCATGCCTGATTAGGTTGACATGAGAATGGTCGATGGTCGCTGGATGATAGAAGCTGAATTCCTACACATGCCAGACGATGTAAATCTCATGATATATTCGGTTATATAGGTAGCGTACATGAAAGGCTATATACTTTAGAAATTATCGTGAAGGATCCTCTTCTCCAAACTCATCCGCTATGAATCACATCCCTGAAGGACGATGTGTGCTGTGAGACACCACATAGACGGCGGAGTCATGGGCTGCTAGCCAGGTTCTGTAGAACCCCATGATAGCCACCTCACCAATTTCTACCGGTGCCATGTGCGGTCCCCATCGTCACATGTTGTTCGAATCGCGCCACCCGCCGACCACGACCATGCTTCTGCGAGATCCCATAAATATGCAGTCGAGGAATCTTAAGCGCAGAGACACAAGCGACGGAGAAGTGCAAGTAAGGGTGGGAGGAAAGGCATGCAAAGAAATCCGGTCTGTTCCATAAGATAAGTACGCACGCCTGGCTGGATATTCCGACATCGCCAGGATGTCTGCAACCGCTGCCCCGGTAAATACACTCGTTCGTCGATATGAGGGGTTTGGTGAGTACAGACCGGCATTGAATGGAAGATGTACACCTTCGAAATCCTGTGAAATGGGTGAAAAAGTCATGGCAGCTTTCATTTTGAGTCCAAGGGTAGCCTACCAAGCACTGCCATCCTTATCATTCCGCGTGAAAGATAGAGGGCCCCATTTTCGAGCTACCCTCGTAGATCTACATATACGTGAGCTGCCCGAACCTCCTCTCCACAAGCTTAAACGCAATGGTGACGAGCACCGCCACTGGTAGAACGAGCTAAACTGGCGGCGCAGTATAACTGGAACGGGGACAACCTCAACCTCCGCGGAGATACGCACCAACGGCATCGATAAATGGTTACACAGTGGCATTCTTTATCACGGAGCTTAGAACAATGGGAAAAAATATTGCATTGGCAGGTTGAGCTCAAAGTACAAAAATTCAAAAACGATGAGTCGCACCACGAATATTGTATCGATATTATTGGTGACACCACGTTGATACCCTTCCCGCGCTCCAGCTCCATGTCATTCATATTTGCGCCAATAGTACACCTTTCCTCTTACCTGCATCACGCATACATTTGTCTCTGTGCCAACGGTGATAAGTGTCGTTTTATATTGGGCAGACGGGTCGATGTTGCGGAATTGTTAGTATTTTGACCGGTAACGAGAATTTCCAAATTCGTGGCAGCTACAAGAATGGAGGCATGGCGATGGAAAACGAAGAAATGAAGGGTGACTACGTGGCTGGGCTGGCAACTGGCGCAAAAATGCTGACGGTGTTGAATTCATCACGTGATCGAAAGCTGCGTAAAACTGAACGATAGATGCTGGTTCTGTCAAAGGGAAGAACGAAAAGGACTGGCAAATGTAGTGTACATGTACACACACCACAGAGACGTGCTATCTAACCTCAAGACATCCAAGGAACAATGTGTGAACTCGAAACGAGAATAAGGGCTGTGATAACTATCTGCCTTGACGCTGCGAATTAAAAAAAAAATATGTGGTAGTCATGAACAAGGGAGCTGGTATGACCGTGAGCGCTGGTGAGGTATGTGCATTTATACTGAGACGCACTAGAACTGTTCCACCACCTATTATGGTCGTCGCCGCAGCGGTCACGCAATGGCTTATCCCATTCCGTCAAGGAAATCTGAATGTATCTCACGCAGGCTAACTTGATAGCCTGCTACCCGTCGAGCATTAACGAATGCATTGAGTGCGTCCAGAGTATCGAGCCCTACAGAATCATATCCAACCTCCTCAAGGTTCGGAAGGAGCCCAAGTGGTGGCACTCCATCGTCCGATAGTAAGGGATGAAGGATATTGTGAACGGGCCCACCTTGCACATGTATAGTCTTCGCGTTGGTGAATGGCGTAAGAAGTTCACGCCACTGGCTTCGGTCGACATTGTTGTGCGATTCTGATGAATGATAATGCTCTTGGTAGCTGAATGTGACTTGCTCGACAACCGGAAGTAGGGGCGAAAGTGTACCAAATAATTGGGCGGCAGACGCAACCTGCCAGTCGAGATGTCTGCAGCCGATCTCTAATATCAAGGGACTGTCCCGACTCCAAGGGACCGCATGTAAGAAAAAGCCATTTTCGTTGAAAGTTACTTGGACAGCGGTAAATCTGAGGTTCTCGGATGTTTGCATGAACTGTAAGAGGCGTGGAAAAGTAAAGGAGAGCTGATTGAAAAGATAGACATGAAGTGTGTTGAGGGAAGGGGCACTGATCCGAGCGGCAAGAGCTTCCAAATATGCGGTCATACCTCGGAACGAGAACCAGCGTAGGTTAGGAAGAGTGGTCATGTCCGGGGTCTGGCGCGATAGCCTTTCAATATCACGGTTGGGGATAGGGGATTGAAATGTAATGCGCAGTATCTCCAGCTGGAGCATGAGCGAAAGTTGGGCAAGTATATGACTTGGAGGGAAATATGCGGATGCCAGGATATGGCGAAGCGAGAGAGTGACGAGTCCCGCGGCAGTCGTTGTGAGTAACGGTGATCCAATCGGAAGGGAAGTCTTCGACAGTTTGAGATGGCGCAGATTGGGGGCTTGAAACGTTACAGGAAGGACAACTTCTGTCAGAGAATTGATATACAGGCGCTCCAAAATTGGGAATTGATCATCCATAACCGTGACAAACTTCCCCGCATTTGGGGGCTTCGAAAAGTAAATGTGACGGACGCGGTCACGGTGTGAAAGTGCGAGAAGTATACCCGATTCATCTTCTGCTGTTATCTCGCCACGGGAAGTGTGATAATAGATGGTGAGTGGCAGAGGTAGCGAATGTGCGAGCATGTCCGCTACAGGCACACCATTGGTGCAGTAGAGATGAAGGTCGAGTCGGGCTGGTGATTCAAGGATAATGTTTCGCCATTGTCGACAAACGTGTGCTAGTTTGTACCACCAACGCTGGCGGTACCAAGAAATTGTGGTCACCCCAGTTTCGTCGTGGTATTCGTCCGGATCTGCCAGCCGATAAAGATGAAATATATTGAGAAGCACATCATCATTAAGTATATGGATAGATGAGTGCCGTCTATTGCTGTTGTACCCTATAAATTTGCGAGTTTGTGAACAGAGCCTGAATCAACAGATCAGCGACACAAATAATTGGAACTCACGACTTGGTTCACGTCGGCCGCCGGCGAGCGCCGCAAGCCTTCTAATGAAGGAAGAATAACATGGGGTCAAGCAGCAACCAGGCATTTTCAGGGTGAGTGGATGTGATTGAAGGGTTCACGGTGTACACTGGACACTGGCACTGGCAGTACTGGTGATATGTACGCCTCGCATCCAGAGGCGGTGTCCTATTAGTGGCGTGACTGATATCCAGAATGGGACACCGCACACCACACATTCCCACGGCCTCCCACGTGCGTATCATCAAACAGGGTAGGGCTGAGACCCAGCGAGACCTATAGCTGCTGGAGTTGGAGCCTGTGGCACGCCTTCCAAGGGCGTGCGTGAGGAGTGCATTCCGTTCTTGCATATGGGGCTGTCCGACATGGTGGACCTGTCGTTAGTTTACACGCACTTTGCGTCAAGTGGTGCCATGCCTGACTAGGCTGAGATTAGAATGGTCGGGTGGTAACAACTGAATCCCTCACACATGCCAGATGATGATATATTCTGATATATAGGTAGAGTACATGAACAACTATACTTTAGAAATTATCATGACGGATTCTCTCTTCTCCAAAAGTCTCTTCATCTGCTATGAAGAGAGCATCACATCAAAACATCTCACCGAATCCTTGAAGGACGATATATACTCGGATGTGAGTTGTGGGGCATAGAGCGTGAGCAGGGAGTGATAATCGTGTTGAAGGGTGGAGGCACAAGCGACGGAGTAGATCCACTGTTCGGGCTTCGCTTCAACACGAGCAGAAGTAAAACTCGACGTTAGGATGGGAGGAAAGGAAAGATGCCATGTAAAGAAAGCTGGTCTGTTTCATAAGATAAGTACGCGTACCAGGCTCCATATTCAGACATCGCCTAAAATATCTGTAGACTCCGCCCCGACGATGCACTCGTCCGTCGATGTGAAGGATTTGGTGAGTACAGTCCAGCAATAAACGGAAAGACACCTTCGAGTACTGCCACTGGTTGAAAAGGACACGACAGCTTTCATCTTGAGTCCAAGGGTAGCCTACCAAGCGTCGTCATTTTCGTCATTTCACGTGAAAGATAGACCATTTTCAGGCTACCTTCGTAAACCTACATATACGTGAGCTGCCCCGAACTTCCTCTCTACAAGATCGCGACGAGCGCGGCCACGGCCAGAACGAGCTAAACTGGCGGCGCAATGGGGAACAACCTCAAGCTTCGCGGGATTTTCAAGACACTCACAGACGTGGGTCACGGAGCTTAGAAAGGTGTGCAAAAATGTCGGATAGGCAGGATGAGTTCAAAGTACGGAAATTCAAAAAAAACGTTGACAGACGCACCACGGGGTATTGTATCAAAGTCATTGGTGGCATCAGTTCGATATTCTTCTCGCCCTCCAGCTTCATGCACCGATACAATCCTCTCCTCGTACCTGCATCATGCATACATTCGCCTCAGCGCCGGCGGACAAAAGAAGGACAAAGAAAAAAAAACACCAACCTAGCGATTTTCACATATCCTGCCAGTGTGGCATAAGATGCGTTCAGTAAATATCGTTTTTCTATACGAAACTTGAAGACACATCGATTTTGCGGTGTTAGTAGTTCTTTGACCGGTGACGATCGGCGCCGTTGGGAAAGTGAGAGTGGAGAGGTATCATTAGCTTGAAGGTTTCACATTCGTAGCAACTGCAAGTCATGGAGGCATGATGATGGAAAACGTAGGAACGAAGGGTGACCGGTGACCGGTGACTGTATGAGCAACTCACTGGCACGTGATCGAACGATGCTACCAAGATTCCAAGCAAGATTCCGACTGCTTCTTGTTGATTCTCTGCCTCTGCCTCTAGTTCTTATACTAAGGAAGGGTTGGATATAGTACTTTCATACAGTAACGGTCATATGAAATCGCAAGGAACTGACACTGCGCCCAAATGAAAATAAAGATGGTCAACACGTATGCAGTAATCATCAAGGCGCATACACCTATTTTGACTAAGATAAGTTAGTAGGGCTGCCTAGTATTACAGTCTCATCAATGACTATGGTGGTCGTCATGAGCAAGAGAGTAAACGGGCGTCACGATGTGAGCGCGACTAAGATGGATAAATGTGTGGAGGACGTACTTCGATCCACCAATTCGCTCCATGGCTGCAGTGCTCACACATTTAGAGGAGGGGGTGCATCGAACATCGAATGATCCACCAAGCACAGGCTGACGAGATGGCCTGCTACTTTTCGTTCATTGATAAATCTGGTAAATGCATTCCGGGCATTGCCTCCTCCAGAATATTCAACCTTCTCAAGGTTCGGAAGGAGCCCCAGTAGTGGCTCTCCGTCATCAGATGGTAAGGAACCGAAGATTTTTATGACGAGATCATCTTCAAGTTGTACACGAATCGTTTTTGCATTGATGAGCGGCCTAAGAAGTTCACGCCACTTTCTTCGGTCGACATGGTTGTACCATCGCCATGATTCATAGTGACCTTGGATGCCGAATGTGACTTGCTCGACAAGAGAAAGTACGGGCGAAACTGCACCAAAGAATTGTACCACAGACGCACCCTGCCAGTTGCAACTGATCTGCAACATTAAAAGAGCGTCCCGCTTCCAAGGGACTGCATGTAAGGAAAGGGCATTTGCACTGAAAGTTACCTGGAGAGCGGTAAATCTGAAGTTCTCGGATGCTTGGATGAACTGAAAAAGGCCTGGAATCGTAACGGGGAGCTGAGGAAAAAGATGGATACAAAAGGTGCTGAGGGAAGGGGCGCTGATCCGAGCCACAAGGCCCTCCAAATAGGAGCTCATGCCAACGAAAGTAAACTGACGTAGGTTGGGAAGTGTGATCATGTCTGGGGTCTGGGATTGCCTTTCAATATCAGGATTGGGGATATCGGATTTAAATGCAATGAAGAGCTTCTCCAGCTGGACCATAAGCGAAAGTCGGGTGAGTATATAACTTGGAGGGAAATAGGCGGCTGCCGGGATATGGAGAAGCTCGAGAGTGACGAGTCTCGCAGCAGTTGTGAGTAAGGGTGATCCAATCGGAAGGTAAACCGTCGACAGTGTGAGATGGCGTAGATTGGGCGCTTGAAACGTTACAGGAAGGGCTATTTGGATCCAAGAAGAACCTGTGATATAAACGCGCTCCAGAACGGGGAATTGATCATCCATAACCATGAGGAGAGTCCTCACATTGGAAAGGATGGGAAAGTGAATCTGACGCACGCGATCACGATGTGAAAGTGCGACAAGTATACCCGATTCATCTTCTACTTTTATCCTCCAATCAATGTCATAAGAGATGGAGAGTGGTAGAGGCGGTGAATGTGCGAGCATGTCCGCTACGGGCACACCGTTGGTACAGTAGAGTTGAAGTTTGAGACGGGACGGTGATTGAAGAATAATATTTCGCCAGAGTCGACAAACGTGTGCCAGTTTGTACCACCAACATTGGCGGAACCAAGCAACAACCGTCCCAACTTCATCACGATATTGGTCAGAGTCCAGATCTGGCAGGCGATACAGCTCAAATATATTGAGAAGCACGTCGTCGTTCAGGATATGGATAGGCGAGTGTGGTATATTGCTGTTGAGCCCTATTAATTCACAAGGCTATAAACAGACCGGATAACACAACTTGAAGGTTTGGAAACTCACGACTTGGTTCAAGACTTGGTCCACGTCGACCGGCGACCCTTCTAATTAGAGAAGGATAACTTATAGTAGAGCAGAAACCAGGCATTTTCAGGGAGGTGAGTAATGTCCTGTAAATGTGATTGAAAAGTTCACGGCGTCGCAATGGCGGTAGCCGGAGTGTGCATAGGCTATGCTCCGTCCTCGGGATGGTGTACTTGGGCGCTGAGCTATATCCAAATGGGCATGTTCATATGCGTGCCGCGTGCGCGTCATGACACAGCGCGGATGTGGAAGAAGTTACAAGAGCTGCCCACTCGCACTTTCGTGAAAATGCTCTACACAAAACGTCAAGCGCGTGTCTGTTGCTGGCGAGAGCCCAACAAAGATGGACGTACGGTTCCGAGTCCTGTTGGCATCCGTTGTTTCCTCTCCTAACGCCGCTAACGGTGACTAGCAAAGCACTCGTGGCGATGACTCACTGATTCTTAGGAGAATAGCACAGGCGGACACGGCTGCGCAGCTATCCAGGGATGTTGGCCCGAAAGGTTCGATCGCTGGCGTGGCCCGGGAGACTCCGCTATTCCCGTATCGTTTCTGCCTTCCGCCTCAAGTACCGCCACAGTGCTCGCACTCGCGAACACAAGTGAAGACGAGCTGCTGAATAAGCTGTAGGGTACTGAGCTTGATCTCGATTTTCCTTTTCCTAAGAGCGTGGAGTCGCGCAGATATCTGGACCAGGGCCGAGACCACTAGCTGGGTCCTCCAAGTGAGGGGCGCATTCAGTCCTTGGATATGGATGGTGGACCCATCGTTAGTTTCAGCATTCAACATGCATAGTTTCAAGCGGTGCCATGCCTGACTAGGTTGACATGAGAATGGTCGATGGTCGCTGGATGATAGAAACTGAATCCCTACACATGCCAGACGATGTAAATGTCACGATATATTATAGATAGCGTACATGAAAGGCTATATATACTTTAGAAATTATTGTGAAGGATTCTCTTCTCCAAACTTATCCACTATGAACCACATCCCTGAAGGGCGATGCGTGCTGTGAGACACCACATTGACGGCGGACTATTGGGGCTGCTAGCTGTTCCGTCGCGTCACCCGCCGGCCACGACCATGCTTATGCAAGCTCCCAAACATGTGCAATCGAGGTATCTTAAGCGCCAGAGGCACAAGCGACGGAGAAGTGCAAGTAAGGGTTGGAGGAAAGGCATGCAAAGAAATCCGGTCTGTTCCATAAGATAAGTACGCACGCCAGGGCTGGATATTCCGACATCGCCTAGGATGTCTGCAGCCGCCGCCCCGATAATGCACTCGTTCGTTGATATGAAGAGTTTGGTGAGTACAGACCAGCATTGAAGGGGTAGCCTACCCAAGCAATATATGTGGGCTGCCCGAGCCTCCTCTCCACAAGCTTAAACGCAATGGTGACGGGCACCGCCACTACCAGAACGAGCTAAACTGGCGGCGCAGTATCACTGGATAGGGCACAGCCTCAAGCTCCGCGAGTTTTGGAAGATACGCACAGAGGGCATCAATAAGTGGTTACACAGCGGAATTCTTTATCACGGAGCTTAGAACAATGGGAAAAAACAATGGATTAGCAGGTTGAGCTCAGTACAAAAATTCAAAAAACGATAACAGACGCACCGCGGATTTTGTATCGATATCTTTGGCAACATCACATTACGCATACATTTGTCTCAGCGCCAGCGGTCGTCTTCTATATGGGCAGACGGGTCGATGTTGCGGAATTGTTAGTATGTTGACCGGTGACGATGGCCGAGAGTGAGAGTGGAGAGGTATTATGAGCTCAAATTCTCACATTCGTAGCAGCTGCAAGAATGGAGGAATCCATGACGATGGAAAACGAAGAAACGAAGGGTAAGTGACTGGCAAGCGGTGAACAGGCCGAGCACATCACGTGATCGAACGATGCCAACGGATGTGTCAAAGGGAAAAACGAAAAGGACTGGCATGGTAATGTATATGTGCACATACCAAAGGGATGTGCTATCCAACCTCAAGATATAGTTGGACAATCCAAGGAACAATGTGTGAACTCGAAACGAGAATAAGGGCTGTGATAACTATCTGCCTTGACGCTGCGATTTAATTATGTGGTATTCATGAACAAGGCAGCTGGTATGACCGTGAGCGCTGGTGACGTGTGGGCATTTACAGAGACGCACTAGAGCTGTGTTCCACCACCTATTATGGCCGTCGCCGCAGCGGTCACATGCCAGTGCAATGGCTTATCCCATTCCGTCAAGGAAAATCGAATAAGCCTGAGCTATCTCGCAAGCTCACTGGATGGCCTGCTACCCGTCGTGCATCAACGAATGCATTGAGTGCGTCCAGAGTATCGAGCCCTACAGAATCATATCCAACCTCCTCAAGGTTCGGAAGGAGCTCAAGTGGTGGCACGCCGTCGTCCGATAGTAAGGGACGAAGGATATGGTGAACGAGCTCATCTTGCACATGAATAGACTTCACGTTGGTGAATGGCGTAAGAAGTTCACGCCACTGTCTTGGGTCGACATCGTTGTGCCACTCTGACGATCGTCCGTGCCTTTCGTAGCTGAATGTGATTTGCTCGACAACAGAAATTACGGGTGAAAGTGTACCAAATAATTGGGCGGCAGACGCAACCTGCCAGTCGAGATGTCTACAGCTGATCTCCAACACCAAGGGATTGTCCCAACTCCAAGGGGCCGCATGTAAGGAAACGGCAAGTGCACTGAAAGTAACCTGAACAACGGTTAATCTGAGGTTCTCGGATGTTTGCATGAATTGCAAGAGGCGTGGGAAAGTGAAGGAGAGCTGATTATAAAGATAAACATGAAGTTTGTTGAGGGAAGGGGCGCTGATCCGAGCGACAAGAGCTTCCAAATATGTGGTCGTACCTCGGAACGAAAACCAGCGTAGGTTAGGAAGAGTGGTCATGTCAGTGGTCTGGCGCGGCTGCCTTTCAATATTACGGTTGGGGATAGGGGATTGAAATTCAATGATCAGCGCCTCCAGCTGGAGCAAAAGCAAAAGCCGGGTTCGTAGATAACTTGGAGGGAAATATGCGGATGTCGAGATATGGCGAAGCGAGAGAGTGACGAGTGCCGTGGTAGTTGTGAGTAAGGGTGATTGAAGTGGAATGCAAGCTGGCTTCAGTCTGAGATGGCGTAGAGCGGGGGCTTGAAACATTACAGGAAGGACTACATCGGTCCCAGAAACGATATTCATGCATTCCAGAATGGGGAATTGATCATCCATAACCGTGACAAACTTCCCCGCATTTGGGGGCTTCGAAAAGTAAATGTGACGAACGCGATCACGATGTGAAAGTGCGAGCAATATACCCGATTCATCTTCTGCTGTTACTATCTCGCCACCGGCGTGATAATCGATGGTGAGTGGTAGAGGTGGTGAATGTGCGAGCATGTCCGCTACACGCACACCATTCGTGCAGTAGAGATGAAGGTCGAGCCGAGATGGTGATTCAAGAATAACATTTCGCCATAGTCGACAAACATGTGCCAGTTTGTACCACCAACATTGGCGGAACCAAGCAACAACCGTCCCAATGTCATCGTGATATTCGTCCGAGTCCGGATCTGGCAGGCGATAAAGCTCAAATATATTGAGAAGCACGTCGTCGTTCAGGATATGGATAGGTGAGTGTTGTCTATTGCCGTTGAGCCCTATTAAATCACAAGGCTATGAATAGACTAGATAACACAACTTGAAGGATTTGGAAACTCACAACTCGGTTCAAGACTTGGTTCACGTCGACCGACGCCAGCGGCCCTTCTAATGAGAGAAGGATAGCTTATGGTAGAGCAGCAACCAGGCATTTTCAGGGAGGTGAGTAATGACCTGTAAATGCGGTTGAAAAGTTCACGGTGTCGCAATGATGGCGGTAGCCGGAGTGTGCATAGGCAATGCTCCGTCCGGTGTACTTGGGCGCTGAGCTATATCCAGAATGGGCATGTCCCTAGGCGTGCCGCTTGCGCGTCATGACACAGCGCGGATGTGGAAGAAGTTACAAGAGCTGCCCACTCGCACTTTCATGAACATGTTCTACACAAAACGTCAGGCGCGTGTCTGTACGTGGTTCTGGCGAGCGCCCAACAAAGATGGACGTACGGTTCCGAGTCCTGTCGGCATCCGTTCTTTCCTCTCCTAACGCCGCTAACGGGGACCAGCAAAGCACTCGTGGGGATGACTCACTGATTCTTAGGATAATCGCACAGGCGGACGCGGCTATGCAGCTATCCAGGGATGTTGGCCCGAGAGGTTCGATCGCTGGCGTGAAGAGTCCGCTATTCCCGTATCGCTTCTGCCTTCCGCCTCGAGTACCGCCGCGGTGCTCACACTCGCGAACACAAGTGAAGACGAGCTGCTGAATAAGGTGTGGGGTATTGAGTTTGATCTCGATTTTCCTTTTCCCAGAGCGTGGAGTCGCGTAAATATCTGGACCAGGGCCGAGACCACTAGCTGGGTCCTCCAAGTGAGGGGAGCATTCCGTCCTTGGATATGGGGCTGTACCGCATGGTGGACCCATCGTTAGTTTCAGCATTCAACACGCATAGTTTCAAGCGGTGCCATGCCTGACTAGGTTGACGTGAGAATCGTCGATGGTCGCTGGATGATAGAAACTGAATCCCTACACATGCCAGACGATGTAAATGTCATGATATATTCGGTTATATAGGTAGCGTACACGAAAGGCTATATATACTTTAGAAATTATCGCGAAGGATTCTCTTCTTCAAACTCATCCGCTATGAATCACATCCCTGAAGGACGATGTATGCTGCGAGGCACCACATAGACGGCGGAGTCATGGGCTGCTAGCCAGGTTCTGTAGAACCCCATCATAGCCACCTCACCAATTTCTGCCAGTGCCAGGTGCGGTCCCCATCGCCACATGTTGTTCCGTCACACCACCCGCCAACCATGATCATGCGGTATCCGTTGCCCTAGAGCCGGATGAGGTTTCGTCGGATGTGGGTTGTGGGACATAGAGCATGAGTAGGTGTGCTAGTTGTGTTGAAGGGTGGACTCGGAGGCACAAGCGACGGAGAAGTGGGGGAAAGGCATCCAAAGAAACCCGATCTATTCCATAATATAAGTACGCACGCCAGGGCTGGATATTCCGACATCACCTAGGATGTCTGCAGCCGCCGCCCCGATAATGCACTCGTTCGTCGATATGAAGAGTTTGGTGAGTACAGACCAGCATTGAAGGGGTAGCCTACCCCCAAGCACTGCCATCCTTATCATTCCGCGTGAAAGATAGACGGCCCACATTTTCGAGCTACCCGCGTAGACCTACATATATGTGAGCTGCCCGAGCCTCCTCTCCATAAGCTTAAACGCAATGGTGACGAGCACCGCCACTGCCAGAACGAGCTAAACTGGCGGCGCAGTATCAGTGGATAGGGCACAACCTCAAGCTCCGCGGGATTTGGAAGATACGCACAGAGGGCATCAATAAGTGGTTACACAGCGGAATTCTTTATCACGGAGCTTAGAACAATGGGAAAAAACAATGGATTGGCAGGTTGAGCTCAGTACAAAAATTCAAAAAACGATGACAGACGCACCACGGATTTTGTATCGATATCTTTGGCAACATCAAATTGGTAGCTCTCTCGCGCTTCAGCTCCATGCCATTCATATTTGCACCGATAGTACCCTTTCCTCTTACCTGCATCACGCATACATTTGTCTCAGCGTCAGCGGTGGTAAGTGTCGTCTTCTATATGGGCACACGGGTCAATGTTGCAGAATTGTTAGTATGTTGATCGGTAACGATGGCCGAGAGTGAGAGTGGAGAGGTATTATGAGCTCGAATTCTCACATTTGTAGCAGCTACAAGAATGGAGGAATGACGATGGATGGAAAACGAAAAAACGAAGGGTAACCGACTAGCAAGCGGTGAATTAATCAGCACATCACGTGATCGAACGATGCTAACGGATGCGTAAAACTGAACGATAGATGCTGGGTCTGCCAAAGGGAAGAACGAAAAGGACTGGTACCGAGGCCAAAGCGGATCCGAGTCTGCTCTCTGTTCCATCCGCATCTGCGACAGGGCGCTTCGAGTCTGCTTCCTGTGGCGCCTCTACCTTTCCAGTTCTAATACTACGTTGGATATAGTACTGTCATACAGTAGCAATCGTTGTACGTAACATGAAATACATCGCACTCAAAATGAGAATAAAGATGGTCAACATGTATGTGATAGTCATCGAGACGCATACTCCTGTGTTGACTAAGATACGCCAGCAGGCCTCCCTATTGTTACAGTCTGGTCGTCATGAGCAAGAGAGTAAACGGGGATCACGATGTGAGCACGGCTAAGATGGATAGATGTGTTGGAGGACGTACTTTGGTCCACCAACTCACTCCGTGGCTGTAGTCCTCACACATTCAGAGCTGGGGGTTCATCAAACATCGAACGATCCACCAAGTGCAGGCTGACGGATGACCTGCTCTTTCCCGTTCATTGAGAAATTTGGTAAATGCGTCCCGACAATCGCGTCCTCCAGAATATCCAACCTCCTCAAGGTTCGGAAGGAGTTCCAGTGGTGGCTCTCCATCTTCAGATGGCAAGGACCGGCGGAAAATTTTGTTGATGAGATCACCTTGTACGCGAATGGTCTTTGCATTGACGAACGGCCTAAGGAGCTCACGCCAGTGTCCTCGGGCAACGTTGTTGGGCCATTGCGACGATTCATAGTGATCTTGGTAGCTGAAGGTAATTTGCTCGACAACAGAAAGTATGGGTGAAAGCGTAGCACAGAGTTGCATCGCAGACGCAACCTGCCAGTTCAGATGTCTGCACTTGATTTGCAACATCAAAGGAGTGTGCCGCTTCCAAGGGACCACATGTAAGGAGACGGCAAATGCACTGAAAGATACCTGGACAGCGGTAAATCTGAGGTCCTCGGATGATTGCATGAACTGCAAGAGGCGTGGAGCAGTAAAGGGGAGCTGAGAAAAAAGATGGACACGAAAGGTGGTGAGGGAAGGGGCGCTGATCCGAGCCACAAGGCCCTCAAGATAGGCGCTCACGCCAATGAACGCAAACCAGTGTAGGTTGGGAAGTGTGGTCATATCCGGGGTCCGAGTCGGGCGCGACTCGCTTTCGACATCATGGTTGATAGCGGATTTGAATACGATGGACAATTTCTCGAGTTGAAGCATAAGCGAAAGTTGGGAAAGTAGATAACTGGGAAGGAAATAAGCGGATGCCGGGATATTGAGAAGCTCGAGAGTGACGAGTCCCGCGGCAGTCATTGTGAGTAAGGGTGATCCAACTGGAACGGAGACCGTCGACAGTCTGAGATGGCGTAGATTGGGGGCTTGAAACGCTAAAGGAAGGACCACTTCAATTCGAGATCGGATATACATGCGTTCCAGATTTGGGAATCGATCATCCATAACTGTAACAAACTTCTCCACGTTTGGGAGCTGCCGAAAGCAAGTGTGACGCAAGTAAATGTGATGCACGCGATCACGGTGCGAAAGTGCGAGCAAGATACCCGATTCATCTTCTGCTGTTATCTTCCGATCAGTATAATAGATGGTGAGTGGTAGAGGTGGTGAATGTGCGAGCATGTCCGCTACGGGCACACCATTGGTACAGAAGAGGTGAAGGTCGAACCGGGATGGTGATTCAACAATGATATGTCGCCACTGTCGGCAAACGTGTGCCAGTTTGTACCACCAACGTTGGTCAGGCCAAACAATCGCCGTCTCGGTTCCGTCGTCATATTTGCCCAGATCCGCGAGCCGATAAAAATCAAATATATTGAGAAGCACGTCATCGTTGAGGGTATGGATAGGTAAGTGCCGTCTATCGCCGATGAGCCCTGTTAATTTGTAAGGTTGTGAACAGATCAGAGAACACAAGCTGAAGCATTTGGACTCACGACTTGGTTCAAGACTTGGTTCACGTCGGCTGCCGGCGAACCACCTAATGAGGGAAGGATAACTTATAGTAGAGTAGAAGGCAGGCATTTTCAGGGAGGTGAGTAACGACGTGGGTGTAATTGAAGCGCATGCATTTCACGCTCCGTCCTCGTGACGGCGGTGTCGTTGGGCGCTTTGCTATATATGGGCATGTTCATATACGTGTCGCGTGGCCATCATGACACAGCGGACGTGGCATGCCAGTACCTCATCGTCATGATATATAGGTAGCGTACATAAAAAGCAATACTTTAGAAATTACCATTACTGATTCTCTCTTCTCCTAAAGTCTCTTCATCCGCTATGAAGGGAACATTTGTGTGCAAGATGAAAAGAAAGCAGCGGAGAGAACAGACGCAGGGAACAAAAACGAGCGGGAGGGGCGAGCGCGCGTGTACGGGCAAGACGGAGGTGGACGCGGATGGATCAAGACGAGACTGTTTAGTCTCGTCTTGCCTTTATTATATGTCGGGAGTACTAAACTATTGTACTAATTTAGTGTGTGGTTTATGGACTAACGAGTGGGTCTCGATTTCGGCCTCGAGAAACAGCCGCTCGATGTAGGCATGGGCGCGGGACTAGTTCCTCTGCGCAGGATGCTACTCTGATCTAAATAGAAGATTGTCGGTACAGAAAAAGGAATGGTATAGTAAGGTAACGGTTGTGGGCGATCGCCCCCAACGGGGAGCGATCGTTATCCAAACCGGCGGGGCCTCAGGGTGCCTTGGACACTGGCTGCCCCGTCCTTGGCTCCCCTAACGCTGGGCGCCGTTCTCGGCCGCCAGCCTCGCTCCCGCGTCCTCGTCATCCCACATTAAACATCGCATCAAAACATCTCACAAGATTCCTGAAGGACGATATATACTGTGAGACACCACATAGAGGGTGAAGACTAGCCAGGCTCTATAAAGGACGAAGAAGAACGGCTAAGATACCAACGAACCACACTATAGCCACCTCGCCAATTTCTGCCGGTGAGGTGCCGTCCCCATCGCCACCTCTTTTGTCTCGCGCCGCGACCACGACCATGCCTATGCGAGATGCCGTCCACACCAACGATATGTGTGCAGTCGAGGTATCCTTGGTGCCAGAGCTGGAGGATGTATGCGTCAGATACGAGTTGTGGAACATAGAGCGTGAGCAGAAAGTGCTAGTTGTGTTAAAGGGTGGAGGCACAGGCGATGGAGAACTGTAGGTAGATCCATGGTTCAAAAACGTCGGGCTTAGCTTCTGTACAAGGAGGAGTAAATAGTAACGCAAACTCGACGTAAGAATGAGAAGATGCCATGAAAAGAAATGCCAGGGCTCGATATTTCGACATCGCCTAGAATGTCCGCAGCCGCCACCCCGAGGATGCACTCGTCTGTCAATGCGAGGTTTGGTGAGTACAGTCCAGCATTGAACAGAAGACACGGGAGCTTTCATCTTGAGTCCGGGCGTTGCTTACCACGCACCGCCATTCAGCGTGAAAGGTAGACTAACCCATTTTCAAGCTACCGTCAAACACCTACATATACGTGAGCTGTCCGAACCCCCTCTCCACAAGCTTAAACCAAGGGCGACGAGCGCCGCCACGGCTAGAACGAGCTAAACTGGGGGACGCTGTATCACTGGATGCGACACAACCTCAAGCTCAGCGGGATTTGGAGGATATGCACAGACGGCATCGATAAGTGACTACACAGCGGAATTCTTTATCACGGAGCTTGGAACAATGGGCAAAAATATCGGATAGGCAGGTTGAGCTCAAAGTACAAAAATTCAAAAATCGATGACAGACGCACCGCGGATATTATACACCACGTCGATACCCTTCTCGTGCTCCAGCTCCAGCTCCAGCTCCATGCTATTCATATTCGCACCGATATCACTCTTTCCTCTTACCTGCATCACGCATACATTTGTCTCAGCGCTAGCGGTGGTATTTTTTTCTATATGGGCGATGTTGCGGAATTGTTAGTATTTTGACCGGTAACGATGGCCAAGAGTGAGAGTGGAGAATTTCCAAATTCGTAGCAGCTATAAGAATGGAGGAATGACGATGGAAAACGAAGAAACGAAGAGTGACTAGTGACTACGTGACTGGCTGGCAACTGGCATAAAAATGGATGAACGCCAAATGAACGGGCTTGAATTCATCACGTGATCTAAACATGCTAACGAAGGCTTAGAACTGAACCATAGATGCTGGTTCCGTCAAAGGGAAGAACGAAAAGGAATGGCAATCGTAGTGTACATGTACACACATAACAGGGACGTGCTATCCAACCTCAAGATATAGTTGGACAATCCAAGGAACACTCAGGCTGTGTGAACTCGAAACAAGAATAAGAGCTGTGATAACTATGTGCCTTTACGCCGCGATTTAATTATGTGGTAGTCATGAACAAGGTAGCTGGTATGACCGTGAGCGCTGGTGAGGTACGGGCATTTACACTGAGACGCACTAGAACTGTGTTCCACCACCCATTATGGTCGTCGCAGCCGTAGCGGTCACACGCAATGGCTTATCCCATTCCGTCAAGGAAAATTGAATGAGCTATCTCGCGCAGGCTCACCGGATGGCCTGCTACCCGTCGTGCATTAACGAATGCATTGAGTTCGTCCCGAGCGTCGAGCCCTACAGAATCATGTCCAACCTCCTCAAGGTTCGGAAGGAGCTCAAGTGGTGGCACTCCATCGTCCGATAGTAAGGGACGAAGGATATTGTGAACGAGCTCATCTTGCACATGAATAGTCTTCACGTTGGTGAATGGCGTAAGAAGTTCACGCCACTGTCTTTGGTCGACATCGTTGTGCCATTCTGATGATCGTGCGTGCCTTTCGTAGCTGAATGTGATTTTCTCGACAATAGAAAGTAGGGGTGAAAGTGTAGCAAGTAATTGGGCGGTAGACGCAACCTGCCAGTCGAGATATCCGCACCAGATCTGCAACATCAAGGGACTGTCCCAGCTCCAAGGGACCGCATGTAAGGAAACGGCAAGTGCACTGAAAGTTACCTGGACAGAGGTAAATCTGAGGTTCTCGGATGTTTGCATGAATTGTAAGAGGCGTAGAAAAGTAAAGGAGAGCTGATTAAAAAAATGGACATGAAGTTTGTTGAGGGAAGGGGCGCTGATCCAAGCAAGAAGAGCTTCCAAATATGCGGTCATACCTCGGAACGAAAACCAGCGTAGGTTAGGAAGTGTGGTCATGACTGGGGTCTGGGGCGATATCCTTTCAATATCACGGCTGGGGACAGCGGATTCAAGTGAAATGAACAGGTTCTCCAGCTGGTGCATAAGCGAAATCCGGGCAAGTAGATAACTTGGAGGGAGATATGCGGATGTCGGGATATCGCGAAGCGAGAGAGTGACGAGTCCCACGGCGATTGTCAGTAAGGGTGATCGAAGTGGAAAGCAAGCTGGCATCAGTCTGAGAAAGCGTAGAGCGGGGGCTTGAAATGTTACAGGAAGGACAACTTCGGTCTGAGAATCGATATACATGCGTTCCAGAATGGGGAATTGATCATCCATAACCGTGACAAACTTCCCGATATTTGGAGGCATCCAAAAGCGAATGTTACGCACGCGATCACGGTGTGAAAGTGCGAGAAGTATACCCGATTCATCTTCTGCTGTTATCTCCCGACCCAAGGTGTCATAATCGATGGTGAGTGGTAGAGGTGGTGAATGTGCGAGCATGTCCGCTACAGGCACACCATTGGTGCAGTAGAGATGAAGGGCGAGCCGGGATGGTGATTCAAGAATAACATTTCGCCATTGTCGACAAACGTGTGCCAGTTTGTACCACCAACGCTGGCGGTGCCAAGAAATCGTAGTCACCCCAGGTTCGTCGTCAAATTCGTCCGGATCTGCCAGCCAATAAAGATGAAATATATTGAGAAGCACATCATCATTAAGGATATGGATAGGGGAGTGCCGTCTATTGCTGTTGTGCCCTATGAATTTGTGAGTTTGTGAACAGTGCTTGAATTAACAGATCAAGGACACAAATATTTGGAACTCACGGCCTTGTTTACGACGGCCACCGGCAAGCCTTCTAATGAAGGAAGAATAACTTGGGGTCAAGCAGCAACCAGGCATTTTCAGGGTGAGTGGATGTGATTGAAGGATTCACGGTGTAACACTGGACACTGGCACTGGCAGTACTAGTGATATGTACGCATCGCATCCATGAAGCGGTGTCCTATTAGTGGCGTGACTGATATCCAGAATGGGACGCTGACGACTATTTTCGGCGCTTCGTCACGACACACGACACATTCCCACGGCCTCCCATCTTCAGATGCGTGCGTATCATCAAACAGGGCAGGGCCGAGACCTATAGCTGCTGGAGTTGGAGGCTGTGGCACGTCTTCCAAGGGCGTGCGTGAGGAGAGCATTCCGTTCTTCGATGAGGGCTGTCCGACATGGTGGACCTGTCGTAACTTAGTTTACACGGACTTTGCGTCAAGTGATGCCATGCCTTACTAGATAGAGTACATGAACAGCTATACTTTGAAAATTATCACGACTTCTTCTCCAAAGGTCTCTTCATCCGCTGTGAAGAGAGCATCACATCAAAATATCTCACCAAATCCTTGAAGGACGATATATACTGTGAGACACCACTTTGATGGCGGAGTCACGGGGTGCTAGCCAGGTTCCGTAAAGGAACGCCTCGCCAATTTCTGCAGGTGCCAGGTGCGGTCCCCATTGCCACATCTTATTGTGACGCGCCACGCGCCGACCATGACCATGACCTGCGAGATATCATCCATGCCACCAATGCGTGTGCAGTCGATGTATCCTTATCTCCAGAGCTGGATGGTGTATGCGTCAGATGTGAGTTGTGCGGCATAGAGCATGAGCAGAGAGTTCTAGTTTGTGTTAAAAGGCGGAGGCATAAGCGACGGGAAAGTGTACGTAAATCCACTGTTCGAGAACATCGGGCTTCGCTTCCGCACGAGCAGAAGTAAATGCTGTAGTAAGGGGAAACTCGACGTTGGGATGGGGAGAAAAGAAAGACGCCATGCAAAGAAAGCCGGTCTGTTCCATAAAATAAGTACGCCCTCCAGGCTCGATATTTCAATATCGCTTAGGAATGTCTGCAGCCGCCGCCCCGTGATATACTCGTCCGTCGATGTGAAGGGTTTGGTGAGTACAGCCCGGCATTAAACGGAAGACGTACACCTTCGGATCCTGCGAAATGGGAGAAAATGACACGGCACCTTTCATCTTGTGTCCAGGGGTAGCCTACCAAGCGTCGCCATCATCATTCCGTGAGAGACAGACTGACCGATTTTCGAGTTACCCTCGTACACCTACATATAGTTGCCTGGGCCTCGTCCTCACAAGCTTAAACGCAATGGACGAGCACCTCCACTGCCAGAATGAGGTAAACTGGTGGCGCAGTATCACTGGATGGGGCACAACTTCAAGCTGTGCGGGACTTGGAAGATACGCACAGACGGCATCGATAAGTCATTACTTAGCGTTATCACGGAGCTTAGAACGATGGGGAAAAAATAATGGATTGGCAGGTTGAGTTCAAAGTACAAAAATTCAAAAAACGATGACAGACGCACCACGGATATTGTATCGATATTATTGGTGACACCACGTCGATACCCTTCTCGCGCTCCAGCTCCAGCTCCATGCCATTCATATCCGCACCGATATCACCCTTTCCTCGTACCTGCATCACGCATACATTTGTCTCAGCGCTAGCGGTGGTATTTTTTTCTATATGGGCGATGTTGCGGAAGTGTTAGTATTTTGATCGGTAACGATGGCCGAGAGTGAGAGTGGAGAATTTCCAAATTCGTAGCAGCTATAAGAATGGAGGAATGACGATGGAAAACGAAGAAACGAAGAGTGACTGCACAAAAATGGTTGAACGGGCTTGAATTCATCACGTGATCTAAAGATGCGTAGAACTGAACGATAGATGCTGGTTCTGTCAATCAAAGGGAAGAACCAAAAGGACTGGCAATCATAGTGTACATGTATAAACACCATATGGACGTGCTATCCAACCTCAAGATATAGTTGGACAATCCAAGGAACAATGCGTGAACTCGAAACGAGAATAAAGGCTGTGATAGCTATCTGCCTTGACGCTGCGTTTTAATGATGCGGTAGTCATGAACAAGGCAGCTGGTATGGGGGTGAGCGCTGGTGAGGTATGGGCATTTACACTGAGACGCACTAGAACTGTTTCACCACCTATTATGGCCGTAGCCGCAGCGCTCACCGTGACATGCAATGACTTGTCGAATTCAGACTATTTTATCGAGGAAAATCACGGAAAATTGAATGAGCTATCTCGCGCAGGCGCACTGGATGGCCTGCTACCCCTCGTGCATCAACAAATGCATTAAGTGCGTCCCGAGCCTGAGCATCGACCCCTACAGAATCATATCCAAACTCCTCAAGGTTCGGAAGGAGCTCCAGTAGTGGCACTCCATCGTCCGATAGTAAGGGACGAAGGATATTGTGAACGAGCTTATCTTGCACACGAATAGTCTTCGCGTTGGTGAATGGCATAAGAAGTTCACGCCACTGTCTTTGGTCGATATCGTTGTGCCATTCTGATGACCGTTCGTGTCTTTTGTAGCTGAATGTGACTTGCTCGACAACCGAAAGTAGGGGCGAAAGTGTACCAAGTAATTGGGCGGCAGACGCAACCTGCCAGTCCAGATGTCTGCATCTGATCTCCAACACCAAGGGATTTTCCAGACTCCAAGGGACCGCATGTAAGGGGAACGCATGTAAGAAAAAGCCATCTTCGTAGAAGGATCCCTGGACAGCGGTAAATCTGAGGTTCTCGGATGTTTGCATGAACTGTAAGAGGCGTGGAAAAGTAAAGGAGAGCTGATTAGAAAGATAGAGATGAAGTTTGTTGAGGGAAGGGCCACTGATCCGAGCGGCAAGAGCTTCCAAATATGTGGCCGTACCTCGGAACGTAAACTGGCGTAGGTTAGGAAGAGTGGTCATATCCGTGGTCTGGCGCGGCTGCCTTTCAATATCGCGGTTGGGGATAGGGGATTTAAATTCAATATACAGTTTCTCCAGCTGGAGCAAAAGCGAAAGCCGGGAAAGTATACGACTTGGAGGGAAATAGGCGGATGCCGCATCAGGAAAACTCGAAATGTATTGGCGCCATTAGCGCTTACTTCTTAACCCATGCTTAAACCAGTTAGCTTACTTTTAGTTTAGCGGCCTAATTAAGTTAATAAACGCTAATAAGCGGTAAGCACGACTAAGTAAATTTTGTTATGACTAAGAACTGGTCTAAGTAAAGTTTAATCACACTAAGCAAATTGAAATAAGTTAAGCAAGTCAAATGGGTTTTAAGGATGCTAAGCAGACAGAAACAGTTCAACTAAAGTCTGAAAAATATGTGAAGTCGTGAAAATTTCGCTAAGTCGTTCCAGTGCACCAATCACGTGTGTGTGTTGTTTATTCTTGTTGGCACGATGTTGATCTTCGTGCTCATATTTTTCTGCAACGTCCTTCCGTCCCTCCCTCTGTCCCCTCTGTTGCGTCACCGTCTACTTGTCGCGGGCTCTGTTGTCGCCACCACCGCTCCCGTCTGGTGCCGCCACACGTCTCCGCATCCCGCCCCAACGTGTCCCACTGCTGCCTCCTCTGCCCCCTCCCTTCTCTGCCTCTGCCTCTGCCTCTGCAGCGTCCTCCTCTGCCTCCTGCGCCTCCACCACTTTCGCCTCCTCTGCATCGGTGCATCCTCCTGGACCCACTGGCACCATGGGGTGGTCCACGCTGTCAAGCTGCCTGCGCCGACGCCTTCTGTCCCTCCTCCTCGGTATGTTGTCACACTACTTGCCCCGCCCCAACATGTCCTGACTCTTCTTTCTCTTTCTCTGCCTGCTCCGCATTCGCCGCCTCTACCGCCTATGCCGCTTCCTGCGCCCCCTCCTGCGCTGCCGCCTCCCCCGCCTGCACCACCCCCTCCTGCACCACTTCTGTCCCTTCTGCCTCCTGCGCCTCCTCCCTCCTCTGCCTCTTCCTCTGCCGCGTCCTCCTCTGCCTCCTGCGCCTCCACCGCTTTCGCCTCCTCCGCATCGGCGCTTCCTCCTGTAGTCCACGCTGTCACGCCGATGCCTT
>QLPA01000988.1:0-17917 GCA_003313945.1 Lactifluus pinguis
CGAGAATGCAACAGAGCCAACCGAACTGGTGTGTCCAGTAAATGGGCCCGCTACCATCTGTCCCATTGTGGCATCCCACACCCGAATCGTTTTGTCCAGCGAGGCTGATGCAATGCGCAGTCCATCTGGCGAGAATGCAAAAGATTTGACCGAATCAGTATGTCCAGTAAACGGGCCCACTACCGTCTGTCCCGTTGTGGCATCCCACACCCGAATCGTTTTATCCCACGAGGCCGATGCGATGCGCAGTCCGTCTGGCGAGAATGCAACAGAACCAACCGAATTGGTGTGTCCAGTAAATGGGCCCGCTACCATCTGTCCCGTTGTGGCATCCCACACCCGAATCGTTTGATCGGACGAGGCCGATGCGATGCGGAGTCCGTCTGGCGAGAATGCAACAGATTCGACTGAATCGGGGTGTCCAGTAAACGGGCCCGCTACCGTCTGTCCCGTTCTGGCATCCCACACCTGAATCGTGTTATCCCACGAGGTCGATGCGATGCGCAGTCCGTCTGGCGAGAATGCAACAGAATTGACCGAATCGGTGTGTCCAGTAAACGGCCCCGCTACCATCTGTCCCGTTGTGGTATCCCACACCCGAATCGTTTTATCCTCCGAGGCTGATGCGACGCGCTGCCCATCTGGTGAGAAAGCAACAGAACAGACCACGTTGTCGTGTGCTTGAATCATCATTTCCAATGCCGGCCAGTGAGACAACTGCCCACGCTCCAAAGTCAATGTACAAGGGAATTTGCAAATGTATCGATTGAAGACGTGGGAAGAGCTCGGTGTGAATGGGAGCGCCGAGACATAGATATGCGGTGTGCTCCTTGCCATCGTCATTCCGAAATACCGCACAAATCTCGACGCATCATTCGTTAATGCTAACAAATTCTTCACCTCCGTTTGCGAATCCTATTGTCATTTTTACCCAAACATTACCGCATGTCATACTGATTTGTGAGGAGCACCCACCTCCTGTTTCAACCACATCGACAGAAATGACAAGGCCCGTAAAGCAAGGGGCACATTGCTCTTGATGCTGAGCACTTCCAGCCAAAATAGTAACCTTGTCTCGAGCAAGGACCGAACCTTCACGAAGAGATCGTCATCGAAAGCAAGATGTTCCAAGTGATTGCCCCAGAAACGGCAGGAATACGATAACGCAGGTGGGATGTATCTCGTAATTCGAGATTCAAGATCTGCAACGTCGCTGTTCGCAAGATATGATGATTCGAGTTTGCAAATGTTGAACTCCAGCTTGTCGAGCATCGAAGCAACGCAGGAATGTGCCAACTGACGGTGCGAATCCTCAAGGTCCACGTAAAATGGACCACCCTTCTTGCTCGTCAGAAAGTCACGGAATGATGTATGGAGAGGGACGATGGGACGCGTTTGGTCAGATGAAGTCACATTACTCAGCAGCGAGCCGAGCTGACCGAGCATTTGTACAGCTGGATCAGGATCCTCGGGTTCGTCAATCGAGGCATGCCTTCGCAGAGCAATCAAAGAATCGATCGAGAGCGGTTCGATCGCAGCGAAAATCTGTCCCATTACAGACCGAAATAGAATCTGTGCTTCATCCGGTTTGAAGTACGCTTCCAGAACTTCTTGATACAACTTGTCCAACGGATCTTGTCCACTGCGATCTCGGAAGTGTCCCAACAAGCGATGAACACACTTTTTCTTGCTAAACCCAAAGCTAGCAGGTGGGCTATTTATGAACCCGCATGCGACAGCTGCCCATTGAAACAGGCCCTCTGCCGCTTTTGCTAGTTGCACCCCATCGCTTTCGAATACATCGGGAGGGAGCTCCTTCTGAAGGTACAGCCCAATATCTTGCTCTGTCTTGAGAGCGAGTTCAGCATCATCCATGTAAAGCGTATTGACAGATGACGCTTTGACAAATGCAGGCTCGATGCCATTTTCAGGCCTGGAGGTGACGAGTATCCGGAATTCGGATGGGAGATCGATGAGGTGCTCGGCGAGAAATGAATGTAATCCATTTTTGCCAATTGCATCACCACTTTCATCCAAGGCATCGATGACTATAAGAGTTGGACCGGGAAGTGGCAGGTTCTTGAGCGGTTCCACGAGGAGGTTTTCAAACAGTGTACGATAGTCTCGTGTACCACGAAGAGAGGATTTATTCTTGATGACCTCTCCAAGGGTGTGTTTGTACGCAGGAATGAGATCGGAGAGATCGCGAGCGATTGTCGTGAAGAGCATGTAAGCCTCGTCCTTGGACTGTTCCCTGCGCAAGAAGGCGGTGTATGAGCCGAGACATTTGCCGTCGAAATGACGTGCGACCTCATGTGCAATCGAAGATTTTCCTGTTCCTGCTTGACCGAGAAGAACGAGCCCACGTTGAGATTTGGGATTCTGGACCCACTTGACGATGAAGTGCAAAAAGTCTTCACGGGTGCCTGGAAGACATCGCTTCTCGTCGCCGTATCGCCAGCCTCCCCTGTAGGGTAATTCTCTAATTTTTGCGTCTAATTCTGTATATTCATCGTCAGTTCGACGATCTGGTCTTGAGCTGTCAGAGTCACGTACCAGCTTCTAATGCTTGGCTCAACTTATCGTCCCGCATCTGAAGGACAGTAGCCTGAGTGGTGACAACAGCATATGCGAGGAACGTTTCTCGAAGTCGAACAAGAGTGGCGCGGTGCTCTTCCACTTTTCCGTCAACTTGGCCGACCATATTCTTCAAAGCTCGCTTTCCTGAAAGTCACACATTCATATTGAGCAACAAGAGAGGTCAAGACGACGGACCGATTTGCACATCCTTCGCATATGACTCGACGAATTCGGCAGATTTGCCGACGCATTCCAACATCTCATCCAGGATTTTTACTTGCATGGATCCCGGCTGGATATTCCTCAAAACAGTCGCCTCCTTTGCGAATTCAAATGCGTCTCGTATTGCCTCAAGTAGTGTTCTGACGTTCTCATCACGCCCGACCTGCTGTAGTAAAGTCTGATAGCAAGGTGAATGAATGCGCCATATTCTCCGAATGGGAAAGGAGACGAACCTGAGGAATAAATGAGAGCAGAGCCCAAGCCGTCTTCGCATATGGGTTGAGCTGAAGAGCGCAAGTTAGCTCAGCACTGGATAAGACCTTCTCTGAAGCATACCTCTGCGATTGGACCGACGACGTCGATTACACACTTGACTTTTTCAACGGCACTATTCCATGTCTTCATCGTTTCAAATGCCTTCTCAGCGCCATCGAGCGTATTTGACATATCCGTCTGGCTGTCTGGCTCTGCTCCCACAGAGGGACCGCCCTCGATGGGAAGGTTACTTGTTTGGGATAGAAGAGCGGGATCTGCTGCACGTTGCGTGGGTTCATTGTCGGACTGTACCGTAGGATGGGCAGCACCTCCTTCAGCGATAGGATTTCCCGGATCGACCGGTGCGCTAGTAAGGATTGGGGGATTGACAACCGCAGTCATAGATGAACTCCCGATTGCTGATACGGTGATCCTTAATGAAGGTGTAACGAGTTCCGTCGGACGTCCGTCAGCATTGTCGAAAATAACATCAAGTTCTATATGTAGAATGCTCAGCCAGACACATGGGAATATTCTTTAATAAGAAACGAACCGCGTTGGGATTCGCAGGCTATCACCTGACTTCCAACAAGGATGTCTTTCTGTGTGGTCATTTTCGCATAAAGACATATCGTAACACGAGATTGTGGGTGTACAGTACTGTAGGAGACTCAGATGTTAGCAAGAATGAAGACACGACATTTCGCACAATGTGTTGATGGTCTCGTTCCATTCTACGCATTGCGCCACGCTCCGCACAGATCGTGTCTGCCATATCCTATCGCCGTCTGTAAACGTAGCGTAAAAACTCCTTTTCTTGCCAAGGAAGGTCTTGATACGGGGAAGATTTTGCGCTCTAAGGACTGGCAAGGGAAAGCGATTAGTATATATCAGAGCACGGCCATGAAAATACGTACTGGTCACCTGGAGTCGGGTTGAGCTCGGTTGCACTTGACTGACCTGAGAGCGGCTGATGTTTGACATTCTGGAGATTTGAGGACCTGGGGTGTAGTAATGGTGAATGTTTGACGGAGAAACTGAGTGAGAGGCTGATGCCTTGAGGCAAACACGTTTATCGTGTCTATATCAGGAAGCACCTTACATAATGACGCGTCGCTGGAAAGTGCGACGGCCAAAATCCAACAGCCTCGCACCAGGCGCTTTCTCTGTTGCGTCTACTGTACATATTTCCTATCATGGTCACCATTGTCCCTCTGGCCACCATTTCCCTGCCTTCCTCTCTTTCACGTAGAATCGTGTGCAACTGCGCGATTAAAAAACCCCTCGTCACGGAGACTCCGAAACAGTATTAATCGTTCTGGAATGTACAGTACAGAACAAAGTGACGATTCCGAAGCAGCAGTGTGGGCAGACCTGAGCATGTGCAAGTGAGTTGCATTATTCACCTTCCAACAACGCCGTCATCTTGAGCCTAGGGTCATGGTGTCGTTAACAAATCGAACTACTTGCTTCGGCGGAGCCTCACAACTGGAAGACCGCATACATCCATAGGCGTGGCCCCAAGAAGCAAGGCAGAAGGTTTGAATTTCGTGTTGGACGTGGGTATATACATGGGGTGTACACATTATTTCGAACTTCATCTTAATAAAGCTGACCTCAGTGCCGCAAGGCTCACCGGGTTGTTAGAAGACAAAATAAGACACCTACCTGTCAATGGTGGAGCCGCGAAAATGGGAGAAAAATATTCAAACGAATATAGCGTATGTATGGAAACAGAACCAAACGAAAAGAAAACTTGTTGTGGCATTGGAAATGGGACGTACCATGCGGCGGCCAGGATTCGGTTGAGCAAACTTCAGTTTAGTTGCATACGATCTGACAATGACAGTGCGAGTGACATGCATGTTGGGCAAGAAGTCTCACTGATCCGTGACAACAGCGCCAGTGGCGGAGCACTAGCGCGGCCTGCGGCTCCCACTAGAACTATCCCGTACGCCTCGGCGTGAATAAGGTTTTCAACGTGTTATGCTTCGTGGAAGACCTCCTGGACCAGGTCCGGCGCGGTCATCCAACTTGTTCATGTCAATTCGTCATAAGAGACTAATATATGCCGTCCTTGGTGGTTTGGTGGTGAACTCGGCATCCGGTTTCGCTCGCTCAGGCCTGGTGAAGGCGGTCGTTGCTTCTCCTCCCTCTCGGTAGCGGTATACTTTTTCTCCTTCGTAACGCGCGTGATATTGACGTGCATTGGCGTTTATTCGGTGTACCCTCGCCCGTGCGTATCCACAGACTGCCGAGGGTCGTGCTCGGCTACAAACGGGCGACCATTTAAATCATTCCAGATACAAATTTTCAGGTCGATATAGATGGATGTGTATTGAAGGTTCTCCACCTGTCCAATCCCGATCGGAGCCCCAATGCTCACGTGATCGAGGCGTCTCCCAATCTCCGTTCAGAGTCGAGGTCTTTTTCTTCATTCGCACCTGGTTGCAGTCACCGAGTTTGGTCGTGTCACAAGTTTATACAACTTTTCTCTGCGCAACGGCGTCACTTCGATGACTTAGTAACCTGAATGTAGGAACCGGCATCATCCAATACCCTTCGTTTGCTTCGAGAAGTTCCGAGAGACGATTCGATGGGCGTCAGCGGTCCCTATCTCAGGCAAGTTTGTGCATGGATGCAACTCAGATCGCTGATGGAAGATATGTTATATTGAAGAAGGTCATCAATAACTCGGAAGAGGCTTCAAACGAACTCCGGATAAATAGAATTCTTTCCGAGTCGATCCGCCCTGAAAACTACTGTGCACAGCTACTGCATGAGATCACACTTGAAGGCCCAAATGATCCTCTCATCATGGTACACCTCCTTCTGCGTCCATCTGCCAAACGTACGGAGAATTTGTCAGTTTTTTTTTCGAGGTTGGTCTCCGATGCTCTGAAACCGCATGAATCTTATAATCAAGTTACAAGGGATTACAATTCATGCACCAGAACAATGTCGCCCATCGGTATATCCTGGTACTTTTTGACCTTTATTGAAAACATTGACACGCATCAGGGACTTCACACGGGATAGCATCATGCTTGACCCATCAAAGATGTATCCCGAATCTTTCCATCCTGTAAACACGAAGCGAAGTAGGGATCTCAAGCACACAGCAAAAGGATACTCACGGACCCAGCGTCCCACGAGATACGTTCTCATCGGCTTCGCCCATTCACGCCAACATAATACTGCTAACCCACTGGACACGCCACGACCTGTTGGTGATAAAGAAAACTGAGCTCCCGAACAGCAGTCCTGTAACCCATTTAAAACGGATATATACTACCCCTCGGAGAAATTATCCGAACATATTACATCAAGGTTTGTGCTTTTTATCGTCCTTGAGGAAAATCTCCTTGATCAGTAAACATCAGAAATATCGTGGATTGGAGTTTATGAAGCCACTCGTCGCCAAGATGGTCCGAAATGATCCCGAAACGCGACCCACGATGGAAGAAGTTGTAACCGAGTTTTCGGAGACCCGGAAAAAGCTTGGGTCGTGGAAGTTGCGTTCTAGGATGGCTCGCGACAACGAGATTGGGTTTGCAAGGGGTGGGAGGGCCGTTGGACAGTAGGGACGTACCGTTAGCTACCTCTTTGGTGGTAAAGCTGCCATTCCCGATCCCACAGCATAGCCTTCGTTTTTTGCTGCACGTCTTTCCTCATTACTGTCGTTCGTCGAGCTACTTACTATGCGTGATCTTGTTATATTTACTATCGTCGTATTTATTAATAAGTCCAAGACTTAGATCAGATATGAGAAACGATCGGAGAAACGTTCAACGTGCAGGCATGCACTGGCAGTGATAATAATGTTCAGACAGTATTCATTCAGCCCAGAGGTCCAACCGCCATGGCCAAACAACTAGGGTTACGCCATCTAGGCGCCATTACGAGTCTGATATTTCGCGTACGTTCGATTTGGAAAGCAATTTACATTTGTCAAAAACTGCCACAGCTATCTATACATTGGTCGCAGGATGTTCAAATCCAGCTCCAGGTCACACCTATACGACCGACCGACGGATCAGCAAGTTCCCTGAACGCACTCGGACTGAGGTCAAGATCAGTCATATCGCATGACATGCATTCATCGGTCACGGTGACGATCACGCTTTTCCCTTGGTCTTTTTTAAAGGATGTTAGTGGAACATGGAATACAGACGAAAATAGATGACTTGCAGTTCGCCTGGATCTGTTTACCACAGATAGGGTTGTCGTTGGGATTGACGCCAGTGTAACCCCTACGTTCAGTTAGCCTGAAGGTGAAGCCATTGACTAGACTCCAGGGATACTCACGGGTACACGTCGAAAACAGAGTGGGACACTGCCACAATGTAGTCTGAGTCCTGATTCGTCATACCACACGCGCCGAGACCGGGTTGGTACCAAGTACCTATCATGAAAGAGACTTTTGTTGGAATCAAATGTCACTCATCATCTGAGCGGCGTGAACCCACCCTGGCCTGTTTGACTTCCACAGAGGAAGTCACAGCGCGCAGAAAGCTCGTCACGTTGAAAGGGGAGATATGTAGCGAGGACTAGAGTGGCGAAGGTTGTGACAGCGAGAGATGCGGTGAAAAGTTGCATCGTATGAAATAAATAAATAAAATCCAAGGAGTGCGCAGGGGTGCCACGAGGGAAAGTATGCCGTGAACCAGAAAGGGAGGGAGAAAGAAATGGCGTGTGCAAAATCTGGAGACTGATGATTCCATGAGCAAACCAGTCGCCCTTATAGCATTGCGAGCAAAGGGCCGGAGATGGTAAAAGATGGTAAACGTACTCCTGGGGCACGGGCGAGTTTGGGGGAAGCGTTGGGGAGTCGATAAATCTCGGAGGGACGAGCGCGGGAATAATACGAATCGAGTAAACGAACGCGTTGGGTTTCGAACGTGAGATCGGGGCCGGAGCCGTAACGAGCGAGGATCGAGTGAGCGACGAGATAAGACTTCCTTAGAACAAGGGCAAATATGAGACAAGAATCTTCTTAGATATTCGAGACAACTTGAAGCTTAGTGATCTGAAAGTGAAAGGTTTATTTGATGCCCCAATGGGCAAGGCCTTTTATGCATTTTCTGTAAGTAGTTCAAGGAAATGAAAGAGAAAAAGTCTTTGAAGACAATGCTAGGAAGCACTGCCCCCTACGACATCCTAAAATAGTGTGAAACGAATGATAGACGAAGGAAAAGGTGATGTGAGGCCTCAGCCGAGGAGGCGCAACGCTCCGAACAGCCAGACATCACGCGCGACATCGCTCGATAGTCTGTAAACGAGGGTAAGGAGCGGTGGAAGAGTGACAAGACACTGATAGGCGTCGTCTCGTAGCACCGGTATGATAGAAAATATCTGAAAAGAGGGCTAAAAGATGAAGTAAGCACTGCCTAAAGACTGAAATGAAGGTCCCAACAGCAGGAGATACTCAATATGCACAAGTCCATACACTTCAAGGCTGTCCAACTGATGTCTAGCTGAGGACACGTCGGAGTCGGGGATCGAGGTGATGTTGACTTTAGCGGAAGGGAGCGACGGCGGGTTGAAAGTGTCGAGACGTCCTAATCGGGTCGATGTTTAGGGCAGGCGCGAGAACGAGTTTGTGAAGACGAAGTCCAAGGGTGCCGGTAAGGTCCACCTTACAGCAGAAGTTTTATGTTTGCAAGCTCTCCCAATACAAAAGCTAAATGTTCGTTCTAGTAATTCAATTCATAAATCTTAGTTATACTACTGGAGTACTCACTTGACTCTTCCTACCCACCTTTGACGTAACATACATTACTTTAACACCTTTCCAGCTTTCTTTACTTTAACTTGAAAGAGCTTGCACGAGCTCAAGCGTGGAAAAACGTTTGTACTGATGGCCCGGGGTCTTGCTATCCACAACGAGTTTTTTTTTTTTTTTTTCAGAATTGACTTGGAAGGGCTACGTGACAGTAAGCGGAACGCCTCTCCCGTACGCCGGTGACAGCACCTTCCACTACTAGCACTTTACCATCGTCACTAGTCACTTTGGCCATCTATTTTTGACAGATACCGTATCAAAGGCCAACAGGCTGCGCTAAATCTGAACTGGCGGAGAACCTGCATCATCCAGCTCATCTCCACAAACATCCTGCAACAACTACTTCAAGAACTCATCATCTGTCAAAAAGTCCTGGCCCTTCCAAACGTGGGCTCCGACATGTCTTTCTGCGAGGCTAAACACAGAATACGCATCCCCAGTGCATGCTGCACAAGCACGCCGGCCCGTGCCCACAAGTCGCGTGCGCACGCGTTGCGGAAGCACTCGTCGAGAACAGCAGCGTCGGCGGCTGACGCTGGGTGGCCCATAAAGGCACACAGCGGTGTGCAGAACGGGTCTGATGCTGCCGAGATAACGGACTCGCAGGCGTGACACCTTGATCGATTCCCTGTAAGTAGCATGGATGTGTGAGAAAAAATGGGAGGACGGGAAATGTGGGAAGAAGTATGGATGCGTACTCGTTCGCATCTGCAAGGTGCTCTGCGCGCATACTGGCGAGAGACGTGATGAAGAATGAACCAGGAAGGAGCGTCGACGTCAGGACAGAGGATAGCGTGTCTAGGATGCAGGATCAATGATCATTGAGCGTCTAGCTCCAAGGTTTGATGGGCTGCACATACCTGCGACACCGTAGTGGTCTGCGCCCCCATACTTGGGGCTCGTCCTTCTGTGAAAGGTCCAGATTGCGCGTGATCTCCCTAGGGATGTGTAGATGATGGACAAGAAAGAGTTGCCCATTCTTTTCCCTAACCGAATCTGCCCCACTCAGCAACGAGGCGTAACACAGGCTAACGGCGTCATGGGCAAAATCGTAGAAAATTCTCGGCTGTACGTACATTGCATGGAATCAGGATTAATAAATGTCACCAGGTCGTAAGTGGCTTGCCTGAACAAAGTTGTGTAGTTGGGAGAGCACCCAGACGGCGTTGGCAAGCATTGGGTGCGATGATTGAGCCCTGGGCCTTCAAACAGGTAGCTGATACTCTGCTTCTCTCGAATTTCGTATCTCGTTGTACTCCCTGAGCAGCTACGCAACCTTGAGCAGAGATAGAGAATAAAAGGTAACACCTACCAGCAAGCCTATCTAAGTACGCTAGATCCTGGGCTGTCGAAGGAGCGTAATGTCGTATGCCTGTCTGTATTACCGCTTGCGCCTTGAAAAACGACGAAAGTGTAGTCTACCAAGTTCGTCACTCTTCTCTTCTTTCCCTCAATCTCGTCGTCCAGTGGCTGATCGAGCACCATCGGCGCGCTCGAAGCACAGTGCAAACTTCGCAGAGGACAGTCAGCCGAGGCTCGAGTAGGATGAGAGGGCGCAGGTCATTGTAGAGGTAATCACAATGCGTTTCCTCCTTCCCGGTGCTGAAAAACCCCTGGTACAAGTCAAACGTTCCAGTGCCCGTAGCTGCACCCGGCGCGTGTCTATAACGCGTTCATGACGTGTCGTTAGATGACTGAGGATATGATGCAAAAAGGCGTACCAATTCCACGAGTTCCGTCATCATAGGGTCCAGACCGCGGATATGCTCAGTAAGGCGTGAAACCAGGAGGTTCTTCCGTGCGCCAAAATAAGCGGTGTAGTACTCTGAGAGCGGAGCACCCAGGTCTTCAGGGTGTGAGTGGGCACGGCACTTAAATTCTCCAAGAACAGGTGCAAGCGACCCAGCTACGGTGGTAAGACGCGCGTAAAGAAGGTGCATTTGTGCGGTGTCGAAGACATCCTGTAAACAGATAAGTGTTTGGAAAACTGGGTAACGTATCCATCGCAGAAAGGTACCTGTTCGAACAGCCACCGCGAGACATCCTGGGTGAGTGCGCGGAGGGATCCAACCAAATTTTTTTTGATAAGCGTCATTGCACGCGTCATACCTTGCTGGACTCTTAGGAGATAGACTTGCGCTCCTTTTTAATTTCGCTGTCCTCGGAGGAGGGTGGAGAGGTAAGAAGAGCAGGTTCACGCACGTGTGTCTGGAGAATGAGCGACTCACCAAGGTAATTGAGCAGGCGCGTCCCATGTTCCAGTTCCTGAAAGTATTACAAGGTCGTCCCGATTTCTGTTTGCAACTCCACCAATCGATCCTGTAAAACGACGACGAAAATATCAAGCTCCTCCACGCATCCGAGAAATGTGTGTGAGTGAGGCGTTACGTACCCGCCAATCCAACAACTTTTGGTTCGCGTCCTGCAAACTTTTCCGCCCTCCTCCAGTGGACCTCCACGCGTTCCCACTTATCCAACATACTCGCAACTTCTGCGTCGACTTGGTCGATGCGGCCGACGAGCTTGTCGCAAGTGTTGATATGTTCCGAGACGCGCAAGAGAAGCTGTCGAAAGTGTGCTTCCTGGCTGTGCGCCACTGAGCGGTCTATCAGCGGGAACTAGTCGTAAAATTGCTGTGGAGTCTGGCTGCTTCGGATGGAGGGCATGTGCGTGGGCAAACGGCCGGTTGAGTGCGGCGACGCGAACCCGGTGTGGGAGGACGGAACTTGAACCAAGTTTGCGCCGTAGGGGAGTTGATGGACGGGAAGCGGAGACGGAGTCCTCTTGCGAAGGCTGTAACGATGCTGAGATTATTCCAGGCGATAATATAGATGGACTGACTGTGGATAATGATAGAGAGGGTCCGAGTCTCTCAGCAGCAGCCTTGAGGGCCACCACGCTTTTGGTCTCGGCATCTCCTAATGGTACTTTGGTTATTCATTCTTCAATAGCGAGAGCAGATTTTAGTTGTTGAGTGCGAATATTCAGACTGGGTTGTGGAGGCTATCAACACGGGATTTTCAACAAACGCCGCCAATAAGAGAGAAGAAATCTAACAATGTCTTTTTCTGCCAACCAACTTTTAACTCCCTCTGGTCCCATTGTTATCACGGACCATCTTGCATCCCCTGCAGATTTCCTTTTGCATCAATTGTTATCAGAGTTTATCAAGGGCTCACCCGATGGAAAGTGTATCATCATTTCAACGTCCCAAGATCTCGCAAAGTGGAACGCCATTGCGTCGCGCTCGGTGAGTTCTTGCTGTACTTTTCATCCTTCCTCTCATTTTTCTGTGAAAATTAGGGCTTCAACATGACACAAAAATTAGAGCAGGGCTCGATCGTCTTCGTCGATGTCCCAACTCGGATCCCTGACCTGTCTCCATCCGAGGGGGTTACCCTCTTACCTCTACTCGACATGATACGAGACTCTATCGAAAGAATACGTGGCGCCACACCTCCTCTCCTCATTTTTGATGAGCTCGCATGCTTTGAGTGGATCGGCCATTCTTCGTTAGACGTTTCGCGCTTTGTGCGCGCGCTCGTGGCATGTTGTGCAAAGGCGAGTTCTAAAACGCCTCTCCATCCCCTATCGCTTTTATCCAAACTCGCCTCAATACACAGAGCGGCATTTTACTAGCCGTACGATACCATATAGCTACACTCGACGACCTCGATAATGTTTTGAGAATACTGCTCCAGCTCTCTGCATACCACATCGAAGTGCTCCCCCTCTCCAGCGGGAAGAGTGGGGCAGTCAGCGGCGAGGTACGTGGACTCCCTTCGACTGTTGCATACTCTACGTACTGAAGCGAGCTCAATTCCGTAGATCTCACTGCACGCAGGGGCAGCGCTCGTTGGCCCGCCTCGACGCGTCATACCACGCAGCCGTGCATTACAGTATCGTCTAGGGGAGTATCACGCCACATACTTTGAGCGCGGAACAGGGAATGCGGTCCTGTAAAGTGAAAGCCATTGTCATCAATGTCAGTAAGTTACGTCCACGTCGAACAGTTTTATGGTTGAGGCTCAATTGGGTTTGTTGGCCAGCCCGTGGTGTCTGGGACATTTTGCTGTTATGAGGTGCAGTCGTATTGAGTGTTGCATGTATTCATATTTTGCGTGCAAGGCCGCCACTCCAGATTTAAAGCCAGGCCCCTCAATAATGCGAGGCCGAGCCGTATTTAACGTTAGGCGGCGTACACATATTCCCTGCCTTGATGGGTCACAAGGCGTGTGTGGGCAAGTGTGTGGCTGTGGGTCGTGCTCAGTATCGTCATCACCCCGCTTCAAGGTGGTAGTATTGGCAAGTTTTATCCAGGTCTCATTTGCACTTTACTCGAGTAAAAGTGCCTGGTTCGTGAACGCAATGCTTCTGTTTGGTTTTTTTTCAAACAGAAATTGGGCGCGTGCATTTGAAACATGAAACGTCAGAGTGACCTTACCTTCGTCATCGCACCTTAGAGATTTAGAACTCTTGACGGCATAGCTAAGGAGGCCTTTTTATACTCAAATTATCTTTACGGTAAACTTGAAGCTGTTTGGCATCTTGATACAGTAAATCGACCAATATCCATCGGTGGGACCTGAGTCCATTCGATGCTATGCTCAATTGAACTCGATTGACGCCATCATAATAAGGTCCTTCAATTTATGATAGATAGTGATTAATATGATTTTAGGAACGTGTATTGCTTATCTCTACTAGTACTAGAAGCAGCCATCAAAGTCCATCATCCATATTCTCAATTTTTGGATTACAGTAGCGTTCCAGAGCAGTTCAGTTCTGGACTGAGCACCTCAACGACACCTCGATACCCTCATATGTCAAGTGGCGTTGGCCCTCATGCTCCCAGGTACCGATCTAACCATCATGACATCTACATCACTTGGCAAACTTGAATAACATGCGCCAAATTAACGCCATTCTCCACGTCAATTGTTCGATCACCCACTGGCGAGAGATGGATCCGTGCCATTTGGAACACGTGACTGGGCCGGAACTCGGAGTGGCGCCGGCGACGCGGCGCCAATTAATTTCTTACTTTTCGTACAGTAGTACTTTTTGGGACCACCCACCCTTCACCGTTAGTAGTGACCCTTTGGAGACCTCCTCTAAACTACCGCCGAGATCACCATGACAGGATGCCTTTTTATCACGAGGAATTGTTCACAGGCTAGCCATCCATTTTGAAAGTTTGAAGTGTTAATAATATAAGGCGGGGATGGGCATGCAGTCCTTACTGTAGCTTCCGATGCGTCTTCCGCTGCTTCTCTCAGCCCTCTCTGCTGCGAATGGGGTGGCAGCCAACCAATTCGCAAGTATGACCGGCACTTCCACAAATACTTCTAGAGCTGTCCGTGATTACCTAGACCGACTCGTCTCCGTCTCAAACAACATTATCACCAACGAACTTATGGGTCAAAAAGTTGGACCCGATGTAAATGCATCTCCCTCTCCAAGTCAGATTCTCCGCATCCGTTCAACACTGACATTTTTCTCCTTTTTTTTTTTCCCACACAGCCAGGTGTCATTGTTCCTGTCCTTCCCGATCCAGAGCACCCGGAATATACCGTGTTCTGGCTCAGGGATGGGTGTCGAGTGTACCACACATGGCTTAATGAACTCACCATGTCGCTACCCCATGACAAGACCAAGTTTCTCCGCACGCTAGTGGATGACTCCGTGCATGCTCTTGTCAGGACCCAGCATGTTGTTAGCCTTTCCGGAAATGTTTTCACAGGTGGACTAGAAGAGCCCGTTTTCGACATTCACCTCGAGAAGATCACAGACCCTGCATCCCGTATTGGTGCTCCAGCAGCTGGTGTGTATCATGCCTTTCATTATATGCAGAAGCTAATCGGATATTAGATGGACCACCCTTCCGTGCTATAATCCTAATCAAGTATGCGGAGTGGCTCATTGAGCCTGAACAAAGGAATGGTACTTGGGTTGCCGATGTTCTCTGGCCTGCTATCAACCTCGACCTGCAGTGGATCTCTTTACACTGGAATCAGAGCTCGTAAGCCGATTTGTACTAGGCCTTTTTGGCATTAATAATTCAGCACATATCATAGTTGGGATCTCTGGTGGCTGCCCGTATGGGGGGGCTCGTACTGGACAGCTTCCCTACAGTTTCGCGCACTTCATGCAGGGGCCCGCCTCGGTCGAATCATAGGTCGTGACGATAGCGCTCTAGAATATGAAAGCCAAGCATCAATTATCCTTTACTATCTCCAGGAAAGTCGTTATTCTCGTCGATCGGACGTTCACATTGAACTTCTCACCCATAGACGTTCTGGAACGAGGAGGAAGGATTTATGAGCGAGACCAATGTGACCGACGTGAAGACAGGAGGGCGTTCTGGAAAAGGCACAGCGCCTCTCACCGTTTCCACACTCAACTTTGACCCGACTTTGGGTTGCGATTCGGCCACATTTCAACCGTGTTCTGATCGTGCACTTTCGAGCCTGAAAGTTATTGGAGATGCCTTCCAGAAGATTTACCCCATCAGCGAGAGCCTTCCTCCTGACCAACCCAACGCACTGTTAGGTTTTTATCTCGAAGAAGCGCTATTCGGAGGGAATGTGAGTGCATCATCCTCTCCTTGTGTAGGCAAATGAAGCTGAATTTTTCACTCTAGCCGGTATATTTTGGGACGTTACATGCGTCAGAGCAGATTTTCGACGCACTCTTGACCTGGGACTTGATCGGCGAACTCCAGGTCACAGACGTTTCTCTCAAGTTCTTCCGCCAATTCGATCAGAACATAACAACGGGGACATATTCAAAGGGTTCCGAGGTATACGAAAGCTTGACGGATAGTATCAGAAACTGGGCAGAAAACACACTGCTTGTCCTCGCCGACCACATGCCTGATGACTACGTCCTTTCGATGGTATTTGACGGAAGCCCGTGGGTCCACGGGGTAACAGCCACGCTCTAGTCGCAGCACTTGGCATTTACGCCGCATACAATGGGTTTATTCCTCCTTCATGGGCCATGGCGGTCGCTTTCCTAAAGGGTCGTGCAACTGCATGGAAAACAATGACCGCTATCTATGGCCTAGCGCTGAAAGCCAGTTGCATGTCGCATTTCAAGTGGTGTAGGTTAAGATGCGTCCGTATATACTAATAGTAAAAGGTAGATGAAATATGTAGAATATGTACGAGGATTGAGTTGGAGTACAGACAAAAACGATATTTCTTGCCCTTCTTCTGAGCCGCACAGCCAAGCGACCTGCGACTCTTGCAAGACTTTGTACCCATACCATTCAATTGTCGGACAACCGATACCACAGAAGGAGCCGCGAGCCTACTTACACGATGGAACCTCGATGAGATATAGAATAGCCGTGCCACATGAAGACGCTTTGCTGCAAAGGCGTTATGGTAGAAAGGCCTTTAGTGCTGCGAAACGTTATCCTACCACAAGTAGTGCGATGAATGTCGTCCTCAGAACACGAAACGTACCACAGGAGAGGACATCGGGCTGGAGGTATGAACGTAGATCTCGAAGGGCATCAAGCATCAGCACGCAGCACCAAACCCGAGGCGCAAAGACAGATAGTCGCCGTGGTGACGTCACAAAACATGGAGAGGGTACGATTTGATGGCACGCGGGTGGTCTAGGCACATTGATGGGGCTACAAAGGGATGATGATATATGATGAAGAAGAGTAGTCGACAAATTCTACTTGGTGGAACTACCGTGCTGGATATGCGCCCTCAGACAGTGGATCCCCTGCCAATTATGCCGCTCGACCGCGCTGCTCCGTGCCCAAACCTCGCCCGGCAGCTTTACCTTCTCCCTCAGAGGGCGCCACTTCGGCGAGCGACGATTCGATATGCATGTGGGATGGAGGCTATACGATAGTGCAGAAGAGGCAGAGCGGCATGCGAAAGAAAGCTCGTGCTCAAACCCCGGCGGGAGAGAAGCAGGAAGGGCATATACAGGCGCAGCTCCCTGCGTGGGTCACGGTTTCGACGGTTTGCTTTGGGGACTGAGCAAACTAGGGGTGTTTCGGTGGGTGCTGTTGGCATACGCTGCAAAGTTTAGATATCGAACTGCAGTTTGATAACAAAAAGAACATACCAATTGATCGTATTCAGATATTCCGGTCATATATACTACCCCAATTTGATCCATGCACGAATTTTGAGAAATCAAGCCGGGTCTCATGCTCACTTGCAATCCAGACCGTCCTTGGTCCATAGAGACACGGCCTATGAACCGCAGGAATCCATAAAAGAAGCTGTTTGGGTTCTCCACATATCCAACCATCACCATCAACAAGGGATTGGTCTGTAAATAGGAACTTCTCAATATCTTCGGTCATGATGTTCTCGACATGGGTTGTACAGTCACCTGACCCTGAGGCAATGTGCTGCTCACGGACAGATCTGACCAAATCGGTGAACGGGCCCGTTGAAATCTGTCCCGTTGTGGCATCCCACACTCGAATCGTTTTATCCCACGAGGCCGATGCGATGCGGAGTCCATCTGGCGAGAATGCAACAGAATGGACTGGATTGGTGTGTCCAGTAAACGGGCCTGCTACCATCTGTCGAGTTGTGGCATCCCACACCCGAATCGTTTTATCCCACGAGGCCGATGCGATGCGCAGTCCGTCTGGCGAGAATGCAACAGAATTGACCCAACTGGTGTGTCCAGTAAATGGGCCCGCTACCATCTGTCCCGTTGTGGCATCCCACACCCGAATTGTTTTATCGTATGAGGCCGATGCGATGCGGAGTCCGTCTGGCGAGAATGCAACAGAATCAACCGGATCGGTGTGTCCAGTAAACGGCCCCGCTACCATCTGTCCCGTTGTGGTATCCCACACCCGAATCGTTTTATCCTCCGAGGCTGATGCGATGCGCTGCCCATCTGGGGAGAAAGCAACAGAACAGACTATGTCATCATGTGCTTGAATCATCATTTCCAATGCCGGCCAGTGAGACAACTGCCCACGCTCCAAAGTCAATGTAAACGGGAATTTGCGAATGTATCGATTGAAGACGTGGGAAGAGCTCGGTGTGAATGGGAGCGCCGAGACATAGATATGCGGTGTGC
>QLPA01000991.1:0-37845 GCA_003313945.1 Lactifluus pinguis
AGGCGCAAAACTATGGGTATATATACATGTGCCCACCTTGTGGCTGACCGTGCCGGTGACACTGGCAATCCGGTCGTGCACTTTATATACAAAAATTAAATTCTATAGGGGTATTTTGCTACTTGCAAATTAGACGCCGTTTATTTCGAGCGCACCCTCCAGTCCCTTCTTCACTCCCACAACATTTTGCATCCGTCTCTCAATCCTGCCTTCAAGCCCTCTCATCGCCTCGTCCCACCACCCTCTCCGCTGCTTCTGTTCCCCATTGGCGCCCTGCTCAGAAGACACCACGGCGCGCCATCCACCGCGATAAAACTCGCGCATCCCATCGAGTCCAAGTGCCAACGCGCGTTCGCGCGCAGCGATACCTTGCTCCGGCGTAGCGCCGAAACCATCAGCGGCTAACGCCAAATGGGGTGGAACGGTTATACGACCGTGTTTAAATACCAATATGTTTATGGCGACGCAGTGGAGCGTGGCACCGTCCGGTTCGGGCTCTACCACCACCGTCGTTGGGGCTACTGTTGTTGTCGTAGTGGCGTTGGCGTTGGTGTTGGAGGAAGGAGGGTGAAGCACAATTTGGAAACTCGGGGTGGAGGAAGGAGGTGATAGGTCGGTGAGCGGAGTAGAGGGAATACGAATGGCAGGTATAGGAACGGCTGCGGTGGGTAACAAGTAATCATCATCGTCGTTAGTGGTGTTCGTGTTTGAGTTTGTGACTCGTGGTGGTGGCGCAGACGGTGTTTCGTCATGTTTGGATTTAGCGTAGCGCGACTTGCGATGCGTCACGAATCGGTAAACGATATAGAACTAATACGAAGGATCAAATGCAAATGCGTCAACGCTACGAAGGTTCGTGCAGAGAATGAAATGATTGGATTTAAATCCCGTTACCCATTTGGAGTCCCAGCCGACGAACTGCGAGCGCACTTCATACCGCGCAAACATGGGGATTTCGCGGATAAAGTGAAAATGGGTACCTTTTTTTTTTGCGAGCCCCCAAAAGCCGCATTAGACGACCTTTTGGTGAAACGTTCGGGGTTGATACTTACCTGCGAGAGCGACGCAGCCTCCGGCGCGATAATAGAACGGGAAAGCAGTCAATGCAATGTTCAAGCGTGCATGATCAAGGACCTGGCATGTCGGATAACCACAATTGTAAAAAGGCCTGAGAATTGATTGTCGCTTGCCTTAGGATAGGACGAGTTGCTAAGGTGCCAATTATAGTCGCAGTCATCGGGGCCTGAAAGGTAAAACGTAAAACACGTTTTTACGGACTGGTCCATAAATGGAACGGACCTGCCCAGCATTTTAACACGATGACCTTGTCAAGCGGGTTCTGACCGATAGGCGAGAGGCTGTCGAGGTACTTGCACGCTGCTGCGCTACGAGTAGCAGACGAGAGGGAAAGCGTGCGCATACGCGCACACCATGCATACAATTCCAGTCTAAAAACGGTCCAAAGTAGCTTGACTAGGAGAGTGAGTGAGCATGACGGATGATAAACAAAGTCACATACTGTGCCAGCCAAAAGGAAGAGAACGGAGATTGAGAAGGACGAGTATGTATGCGGCAATTTTGGCGAGACGGGGCAGGAGAAGGAAGGAAAGTTTAACGGTGAGACTCAGCGAGTCTTGCGATATGTGGGCGAGCGCAGAGGATGATGTTCTCTTGAATATATTCACGGCAGTCATGTTTGATGGTCAGATTGAGCCTGAATGATGGAAAATAGGGGATCTAATGCTCCGCGATTATCATACTGTACGTACTACACTGGCGTTGAACGCGAAGACGCACGGGTGAGTTGGAGAGTAGATTATGGGGGAAAAGAGTAATCAGTATTGTCCTCCTTTTTTACCATGATTATCTCTAGTTGGCTGTATTGTACCATCGGACATGGGCTACTCGGACATGGGCATTACACCGAGCCCGAGGCAGCATCGATGAGTATTAGTCATCGCCGAGCCAATACGCGATGTGTTGAGGAGTGCCTTTTTGTGCGCCACCCGCTCGCTCGATTTTCCATTAACCGCACAAATGAAGTGAAGCGCACCATATGTTGTCGAAAATTACAGTATTCCTCAGGTTTGTGTTCCCGTTCCAAAAAAATGGTAGTTGTAACGGCGTTTGCACTCGAACGCCAAGTTGTGGGAGCCTCAATGATGGGACGTGTCTAGGGGGCTGATAACCGCAACTGAGGCACGACCGAGGCGTAAAGATAGGGACGTCGCATAGAACGTGGTTGCAAGGCCAGCCACACAGCTGGCCTTACAGCATGCAGAAGTAGGTCACGGAACAAGAAGTAGACCTGACATTCGACGAGCGACTAAATTCCTAACTTAGGCTCAGCGCTCATCTTCCAATTACTTATAGGGAAATGCCGACGTCATCGTCGGCCATCTTGCTTGCGGCCATGGAGGTTGTAGTCAACTGAGGGCGCGGCCAAAAGCCTCGGATCAATACAAGAAAACTGTGGACGAAATTTTGTGCTGCAAACCTGGTTTAATTTAACCAGATCTCAAAGTCGCACAAACGAGGTTGATCGAATTTTAGGGTTGGAAACTCCTGAACGGCGATTTCGGAAGGCCTGTAGGGAGGAGTCACGTGAGCTTCTGGTGCCTGCATTTAACCTTGAATCATAGCTCGATCTCTGAACGTTTGGCTGCGGCACATTGCTAAGAGGCTGAGAGGTACGCATATTGTCGGTGCGCACCTTTTTTCCGGCCTTTCACTTCACAATCGCAAAATCGGCCCTTGTTACGCACCGCTTTCTGCGCCGGTCTCAATGGACATCACCAGCTTCAGGAGAGGTTCACTTATAGGCCACCTTGACAATATCTTAACACACTGGCCACACACATTGCACCTCACGCCTATCATCCATCCACCACGCCTTACTGGTACCATTACGCTTTTCTCCTTCGCTTTCGACCACATTCCACTCGCTTTATACATTGGCATCACGCCCCCACTGCAAAGCACTTACATTTCCCTTTTATTCTCGTACTTATTGTTGTCTCTGACATGTATATAAGCCCTTAGTCTTCCCTCCTCTAATCACGAGTACCAGCGGCTTAGTGTTCCTCTCTCAGACAGATCTAGCGTGATCTACCATATCAAGTTCCATTCTCAGCGTCCCTCTAGCATCCTTCAAAACTTTGTTCTGCAACTTCTCGTTTCAAGCCCACTTAGACAACCTCCCTTTCTATCACTCTACTACTTCACTCGGGACAACATCTCGTAGCCGACGCACATCTGGAGCCCACCCTCGGTGAATTTAGTAGACCTCTTTGTTCACCTTCAGTTGCAATTCGTGTTACCCGCCAGTTGCCGCTTTCTTCACCCTTTGATTCCCTCGCTTTGTTTGAGCAAGAAAGCTCACCCTCCGAGTCCCCGTGATAAAGCCGGTCGTCTCGTAAAGAAAGCCCCACCCCGAGTTCGTTCAAATTTAGCCCTCACCAGTCCCTACCGCAGATCATACCAGTCGTCGCCACCACCTCCATGATAGCCTCAACCAACCAGCCCCCGCCTGCCACTTCACCCTCAGCTCCACCAACTACGGAAACAGTACCTTCGCCGTCCCCTCCCACTATGTTTTGCCACATGCATTCCGGACCGGCAGCCATGCCTGGCCCGCGTTCACCTAATGCACCAATTTTCTCAGACAAGTCGAATGAGCCCATAGCTGCGTTCCTTTATGAATATGAGATATTTGCTACCTCCTGTGGTCTTGCAGACCAGCAGAAGGTGGAGTGTGCCTTGCGCTATATCCCGTACTCGCTCCGAGAGTTTTGGATGACTCTCGATGGCTACGATGCCAAAGACTGGAATACCTTCCGCAGCAGCCTGGAAGGCTTATACCCCGATCTCGATGCCGCCACACGCTACACACGACAAGTCCTCATGGACTTTGTCGATCTGTCCTCCAGGACTCGCATTCGTGATGAGCAAGACTTCATGCAGTATTACCGGAGTTTCCTCACCATCAGCAACCCATTGCTCAAGGCGGAGAAGATCACAGCTGACGACCGAAATGCGGCATTCTTCCAAGGTTTCCACCCTGTCGACCGTGATGCATTGGCCCCTCGCCTGTTCGCTATGAAGCCCCACCATCCAGCACACAAGCCATACAAATTTGATGACATTTACGCAGTCGCCCGTGGCTACTACTCGAACGTTCAGTTTTACAGACCCCCGCAACGCCGCCGTCTCCGAGATGACCCTGCAGATCGAGATTACGATCGCGTTTTACGTCACGATGTGCCAGCAGCCGCCAACTGTGAGAATTTGAGACAGCCAGCTCGGGCAGGAAACACCCGGGAGCTGATCGACATCGTCGACAAGATGCAGAGCCTTTCTATTCGCGAGCCCGCTTATGCTGCTCTTTATGCTCATTGTAACCATTTGTTCCCCCACGTCGCGCAAACTTTGGCCAAGCCGGACACGTCTCCAGTCGTAGCCCCGGGCCCGACTATCGCATACCAAGCTCAGCAGACCTCAAGTTGGTCTCAGCCTTCTTCCGTTGCAGCATTACAGCCCGTCCCCGTCCCTGCATCTTCCTCCTCCTCAGCCTCACACTTTTTTCATCGAACGCCTAGTAAACCAAATGGTTGTCGATTTTGCGCACAAAATGGTCACATGCTCCGCAGCTGCCCCATCGCGGAAGAATACGTCAATGCACGCAAGGCGCTCATTATAGACGACCGCATGCATTTACCCTCCGGAGAGCGTATCCCGAACGACGGCAGTGGCCGGGGATTAAAGTATGCCATCGATTCTTGGCTTTCAGTCAACAGTGTGTGACAAGGTGAGACACCCCCCCCTGCGCTGTCCCAGCCCCACCCCTTCCCACACAAACCACGTGATCACGATGTTTTGCTCTCTCTACGACGTCGCGCCTCTTAGTTCACTGTTACAATCTTCTGTTAAAGAAAAGGCTCTTCCCGCTTGCCAAGTCTTGTACTTTCTTTCCGTGCCCCCTCTTTGTAGTAGGTCCATGATAGGTTGTTGTAACTGTCACGTGAACTATTTCCGAGAAACAAAAATCAATTACTTTACCAGATTTCAGTGCCTCCCACAAGTATCTATTTCCGCCAGAGGCCTGGGTACATCGTCCAGATAAAAAAGCGGGCGCAACTTTTTCTTTCTTTCATATGGATCAGGTGACTGTCCGGATCACTGAGACATCCTTCCTGCTTCAAGTTTTCCATGTCAATGGACTTCACAAGCACCTGAGCAATCTCAACTGTTCCTGCACAGTGCAATTTTTTTTTAAAGAAAGTAGTCATAAAACCCTCCGATTAATAGCCCTTCCCAAATTCGCGACAGAGGACTCGGAACCTATGACAAGTTTGCGTAATAATCGACGACAACCACATTTCGAAGTCGACAGGCTACTTCTCCGGGGTATTACCTGTACGTAAGGATCTGGGATAGCTGGCCGGCCAGACACTATATATTTCACCGTACGGACAGAACGCGTCGCTCGTTTAATCACCCCGAAAATTTTGGGTGCTCTTCTCGATATGATAGTCGAGCGTAGCTTCGTCATCCTCAAAGATTGCCGGATGCTGCCGAACGTCTCAAGCACTTCTTCAATCAGAGGTCGGCTCGCTGGATCTTTCTGGGTCATCGAATCGATCAAATCCTCCATGAATTCGAAACCACGGTATTTCTAGTCGGGTAGGATGAAATCGATCACGCGATCTCGGGACTTCAAGTAGTTCACTCACCTTGATGAACTCTTCACGTACAAGGTTACCAATATAGTATATGTCCGTGTGAAATGGATTACAACGCATTCCTGACCGATGCTCTGGCGCTGACTTGTCTCCTCCACGTAGAGGCGAGTCCATTACACTACGAGAGGCGTACTGACGGGACAATCCAAAGTCAATGAAATAGTAAACCGGAGGCCGCTGAGTTCTGGTATAGGCCTTGGCAGCACCCTTGAAGTTCCTATTTCGATCAGTCCTGATTGGATGGAACCCGTTCGGGTACATTCCGGATGGATCAAACATGATATTGTTAGCCGTGCAGTCGCTGCAAATGACTTTCAGACCTGGGAATTGGTCTTAAATGAAGCGAAATAGTCATACCGATGAGCCACATTTCGCTCATGCATAAATCGAAGGCCCTAAGCGATCAGTGAATATTAGAATGAAACAGACAACGCGAGTGGAATTGGGCCATACTTCACAAATTTGAGCAAAGAAAGCGACAAATTCCCCAAAGGTTTGCATCTGGGGTTGATTGAAAGGGCGCAGAAAGGGCGTCACCATCAACTTTTGGTGTTCTGGACTCTGAAGTTCGATGACATCCAAGAGCGGCGCGCAGTGATTATGGGGCTCCTTTGCAAGCTCTGGTGAGGAGAATAGCTGGCTAATGGCCAATTCGTGAGGCCCCTCTGCAACCAGAACCTTTTTGAGCATGACGGGACGATCATCTATCATGCGAGTCGCGTCCATTGCCGCCCTCAACTGTATCCGATCTTGAGCACAGGAACGAAAGATGATGAATTGCAACAACACACGTACGATAGAGGGTTGACCATCCTCGACAGAAAAGAAGTCTTTGCCCAAGTTGATCCACGAGGGTTGCCATTGAGGATGGTATCGAGGACGGAGCTTGTAGCCAAGTTCTGAAATTGCGTCGTAGTGGTCTCTCCACCATCGCTCTGTCATGACGAGGGTCCCCGCCTGCCTATCACGGGGTTCATCGTAGTAGGGATCAGACCGTAGAGACATGCGGTGCAGAAGAAGGGGATCAGTGAGACTCAATACTTATATGGAACGCCAGTTCACCAGCGTCATGAGGGAAGGGTCGTGACGCATGATGCATGACGTTTGTCCAGCCTCACGATTGGAGAGTGCAAGGTACTGCCTAGAATCATCCGAGGGAACCGAACTCCGGGTGATGTCAGAATTGGCCATCATACCGGACCCATTTATCCCTGCACGGCTCACCCAAAGCTGGCAACATACAAAAAAGGCGGTTTCGTGACCGAACCAGATTTGGCGATTGAGTGTTGGAATGTTGTTGATGTGAGACTTTTGGGACGTCCTGTTCCACCAGATTGCCATTATGGCACGACGGCGCAAACTTGAAGTCAGCATGCGGATGCTTTGCTAAGTGGAACCCCAAAACAACGCGCCAAAATACTAGTACACGTCACCAAACACGGTTGATAGAACCCGTAACCCACGGAAGGAAACTCGGCTGCTGTAGCTGTGCTGAGGGCACTTGTGATGGTGAACACACGTCTAACTGTGTTTTGTCATGAATGTGCATGAACACCACGCTTGAACCTCGCAGAACTTGGTCTTCAGTTCTTGAATTTCCCAAGACAATACTAGTTATGTGGGCGCCGTATCTTTTCTCATACTTGAGTCAATTAGTATGTGACTATGTGAAAATGATTGGAGGTGACTCGGATTTACCACTGGCAAACTCTTTGGTCTTCTCTTACTGGGCTTAGGGTTGCAAGATGGACAATCGATGGTTCAGTACTTTTAGTCGTCACAGATGACGAAGTCTTTAATTTCCTCTGGGTTGCCTCCGAGTCCCCTCTTCACTTACTGTAAAAGATTCGACCACTGGCACATTCCTTGTCTTAACTGAAATCCAGGTCTGGACACTGGTTCTATTTGCTTTCAATTCACAGGCTCTCCTAGGAAAATAGACTCCTTAGCTTGGCCGCCCGCTGCTGGATGTCCCAAGAGAGCCGGCTAGATGGTCCACATAACTTAAAGACCCTAATGGGTCCTAGTGGTTTGAAGTTTGTGAAGGGGATAATCACATTCTAGGTATATCATTAGCGTCGTGTTAAATCGAGGCCAGGAGGAATGATCAGGGTATGGTTAGACTCAAATACCACTGGCAGACGCAAGAACGCCGCACGTTTGATGGGGTGTGCATTTGTTTATTGATACTGGCACCGCACATCAATCTAAGCGGCGTTCTTCATAGCTTGCAGGCGGCTAGGCTCGGACTAACCTCAAGGGCTGGTGTATCAAGCTATCAAGGCCCATCCTGGCTATCCAACTGAGGTCGGCTCCGAAATCACGGGCATTCATTTCCTTTTCATCTAATTTGCAGCCATAGGCAATCAACTCGTGTCTACCTGTCAAAGTCAATCAACGATTGAAGATATGTACAGCTTGGATTGGATTGAGGCCATAATGAGTTAGCAGATGCGTTCAAAGGTCAGCACTACTGTGAGACATGGGCGTGGTCTGTTCTGCGATCCACGACACAGGAATGAAGTGCATATAAACACCTCTGGTCTCTCCAATAGACAAAAGAAACTCGTGGACACTGGCACCGCACTGGCAACTCGTGTATGGCTCGTGCCTCACCCACGAGGCGCGTCTCCCAGGGTAGCCGAACGTAGCCGCCGCTGTCCAAAGGATCACCGGTATATTTTGGTACCTGAAGAGTTTTCGTCGATGTATAGATACGTGAGTCTACGCGACACAACGTGAATGCACAGTTCATGGCACCACAACTGTGCGTATGATTGTGTCAGGCATAGAGACCCGCAGATGCGCGCCCTACTAAGCTCACAGGAACGGCGGAGATTGGCATGAACGTGGAAACCACGTGTTCCCTGAAACTTTACGTCATTTCGCGTGTATGCCACGTGGAACGCCAATGTCAGCGCCAATGTCGGAGCAAATCCTTGCATTGGGTTAATATGCTACACCGTACATCCACAGAATGAAAACAGAGAATACGCAGGCCTTCTTTCACTAAAAGGAGAGACAAGCAGGCCACATCAGCTCCCAATCGGCTCCCAACCTCCAGAAAGCCGTTGGTCCAAGCGTGCGGGGCTTCATGTTTTGCATTGCGGCTACACTTGCCACTCCCTTCGTTCAATTTGACCTCTCGACTCTCCGCTCTGTTCCCAGGGTAAGGGTGCATGTGGTAGTGATATAAAGTTAGAATAGGCGGATCGGTTTGCCCATTGTGGCCTTAATGTGCAATGACTTGACATTTTGCCAATTTTTCTTGAGTAGGGAAACGAGGAAGTTGATGCCTGGCATGACGAGGATAAAAATGACGATTAAAGGACACAACATAAGAGCCATACTCAGCATGACATTAGCAAGGACTTGGTCGTCCGACATCTGAACATGGCCAACAGCGACACCCAGGCACAACACCTTCTTGAGTTGGAACTTGATAGTAGAACGGACCTCAGTCAACTTGTTGCTTAGGTCCTCCGCGGGCGATACAGGTGTTGGGAACTTGCCGGCTGCAGACGCATGAGCATATCTGTCGGAGATGGAGATATTTGAGCGTACCCTTAGAAAGACCAGGTCCTAGTAGACGTGGAATTTGCTTGATAAGTGCCTCCGAGGCCAAGAATGCATCATACTTCTTCGCAAGCTTCTTGACAAGTTTTTTATTTTTGTTTAGCCTAAGAGTACAGACGCGAGTACATGTCGGTCAGCAGTTGTCTCTGGGCATCGAAAGATCGCACGTACTTTTTCAAATCATCAACGGACATGTATTCTAGATCAATCTGCTTCGCGCGATCGATATCTGCAGCATCAGCGAGGATGCAGATGGACATGCGTGGTCGGGGCACATTGGGTAGCCTACCAAGATATCAGCTTGCTAGCGTAGCGAGCGAGTGCGAACGGGACATACTTGACAGTGCCAGAGAAACGCTTGTCACGCTGAGGGTCATAGTTCTTCAGACCGATCTGGAGCTCTACAGTCTCGACAAAGTTGCGCCGCTTTTCGCCATTGGCATCGGCAAGTAGCTCCTTGATAGAGCCCCGCACGCTTGACACTGAGAGCTTGCTAGAATACAGATGAATTGTGATAACACTCCTCGAGTCAATGACACATACCTCATGCTTGAGTCGTTAGTATTCCTTCAGGGAACGAGGGAGGGACGATTGATCAATGTCGAAAAATAAAGTTTGACTTTATTGACGCCACCTCCAGAAACTGTATAGCATGACTGTGTGACTGTGTGACACGGATCCCCCACACCGCCCATCTGTAGTTCTCAGTTCCGGCACTATATGAGGGAACCACCATAGTAACGAAAACTTAATTTTGAGTGAACAGGGAAAGGGTAACAAATGCGATACAGTTCGGTAGACATTTTGTGAGTAACATTTGGTGGCCACAACACGTGATAAGCGGGTATTTACCACGTGAACGTACGTAGAACTCCAGCAGCAGCACGCTATGTCGTTGACGCAAAGTCTCACTTTTCTTCTTCTTGTGCTTTCGTTTCTTGCGCTTACAAATGCGCAATTCCCATTCTTTGAAGGGATGTTCGGGCAGCAACAACAACAACAGCACCATCAGCCTCCTGGCGGGCAGCAATGGGCAATGCATGCTGAGAGTCGTACGTGCTGTTCTCATCCGCTGTATCTCCCCATTCTTAGTCTCTTCTTCTATTACTTGTGACAGTTTCCTGCTCAGAGTACCTTTGCCCCGACACACTTGTCTGTGTAACTAAGCCCGTGGACTGTCCGTGTCCAAACGTACAGGATATCAAGTGTGTCGTGCCAGATGCACAGGCAGCTGGAAGTGGCACCCGGCTTTGCGTTCGTGGAAGCACGGGTTGTGAGCAAGTAGAAAAGCTTGCGAAGAAATTCTCAAAGTGACGAATGTGCGTGCTACCGCACCTTCCTCTTACCTGCTCGCGCTGGACAATATTTTCTACAGAATTTTACGCGGTACTTGTTTCTCTAGACTTATACCATATTTAAAGAGTAGAGTTGCAAGCTCGAATGTGTGATGTGCACCAGATTCACGTTCCTTTGAGGTGGCCGAATTTAATAACTTAGTTACGCGTAAAAGAGAGTGACCGCTTGGGAAGTTGAAAAGCAGCGTGATGACGTCAGCAACTGAGCACCCACCTTCTGCCCTCTTACTCTTACTCAAAAGTACACGATCTGTCAATGCAAAGACCAACTGTTCGTCACCTCTTTTCCTTTTTCTGGTGTGATTGTGTGTGTGCTCACATTTATGTCTGTCGCAGGCTAAACTTCCTCCTGGCGCCAACCGTATCCTCTTTGTCAAGAATCTTAACTATCAGATCACCGGCGAGGACTTATACGACCTCTTCGGGCGTTACGGTAGTATTAGGCAAATACGGATCGGGAACGAGCCAAAGACAAAGGGAACAGCATTTGTAGTATTCGACGATGTCATGGATGTATGTATTCTTATCCTACACCCTCAGTCGCGGGACTGACTCCTTTCATTGCAGGCTAAGAATGCGTTGGAACATCTGAATGGGTTCCATTTGCAAGAGCGATACATCGTAGTGCTGTACCACATGCCTGCGAAGCAGGACGCCGCGGCGGCCAAGGCAGAGCTTGCCCGGAGAGAAGAGGAATTGGCCCAGCTAAAGAACAAGCATGATATTAAGGATGAAGATTGACGGAGAGGTATCGTAATTCGATTTTGGGGTACTTCTACGAATATGAAGCTATCGACATGCTTGCGCTTAGATCACGTTGTACTCCACCGGTACGCATTATGGCTCAGGCTGCTGCATCTTCCCTGACAACCGTTACTTCGATTTTCCGGTTCCTGCGTGAAATCGCCTTCATTTAGATGTTAAAACCTGTTTGCCAGATCGTGAACTGCAGCCAAGTTTCGAAGTTTCGGACTGGAAATCCGTAACCTATCACAATCCCGGAGGACATCCAAAGGCCCTCTTGCATGTGACAACTCAAGTGAGCGACATGACCAAGTGAGAACTTCGGAGCCACTAAGCGCCACGCACTCGAATTTTCAAGAAAGGCACATTTATGAAGTAGAGAGCCATTTTAATGATGTACACAAGGCCATCCCCACCAGGCTAGCTTTGCTAACGGTCATTCAGCCATGTTTTAGCGCCCGATTTAAGTTTAGGCTGTTTAATCGATCCATGTCCTCGAAGTCCTCAAAGTTATCATTCGTTTTCAAACGCCACGCAAACCTTCCTCCTAGCATGACTTATAGAATGAAATCGCTCGAGAAGCACAGCTCCCGAGATTGGTAATTACGTTCTCTTTCCCGCTCGCCATCTTTACATCGCTCTACATCAAGGCGCCATGACCGCCTCCGACGCTTCCACTGTTTTTTATGACCCGATACTGCATCCAGCACAGGTTTCATCACACTGTGTGAGTGACTGGCTGTAAGCCTACTTCCTGGCGGTTGCCATCCTCGTACCGCTCTGCAACATCCCAGATCATCACTCACACATAAATGAGGCAGTCGTTAGCCGAACATGCGAAGCTCCACATCTTCCTATCATGTTACGGTCGCGCCTCCCCAGCATTGTCACTCGTTCAACATTTCTTCATCTATTTCAAACGACACGCTTTCCGTACCCCCGCAGTCCTCCTTAGCCTCTCATACATTCCGGATTTACCAGGTGACTACTGACCATGGACACCTTCCCTCCAGTCTATCACTACTTTTCTGACCGCCACCTCCATCCCGCAACCAAAAGTGGCACCAAATGATGCAAAGTTTGATGCCTATTTCTTGCTCAATCACTACAAAATTTAGCCCACAGTATCTAGTACCATGTGTGACCATATTCCATCCATTTTTTGCGATAGAAATCGTTGTGTCCTGCTTGTCGGAGTTTATAATGTTACAAAAATGGCAAGCTAAGCACTCACGCTTTGAGAGAACAGCCAATCAGAGTCTGTAATATTGCGTGTGACCATAGCGTGACAGATCAGAAAAGGGGGCCTGAGACCCAACATTACAACATTCACGCGTCACAAGAAGACGCCACCACGTCATCAGTGCTGGCATGGTGCGGTCATTGAGCTTGTGGAGAGGTAGGACGGCGGAGATGATCACATATGGCAATACTAGTGCCTTACTTGTGTCATTTTAGCTTGCTCTACAATTGAGGTGGGGGAACGATCTGATCCATGTCTTCTCTGTTTTCTATTGTTGACCTTTTTGTTCTGCTATTTTGCTCTTTCGCAGTTCAAACTATTCATGGACGTCGACGACGGAGGGGGTTGCCCTACCCTCCCGGGCCACGTCCGCTGCCTCTGATCGGCAACCTTCTTGATATACCAAAAGATCTCTCTTGGCTTTCATACACGAACTTTTCGAAGAAATATGGTACCAAACATCTCCTTTGATACCCTTCCTGTTTAACATGGGACTTTTCAGGCAATGTTGTGTCCTTCCATGTGTTTGGTCAAGTCATCGTCGTGCTCAACTCTGTCCAAGCGGCCAAAGAGTTGCTCGAGAAGCGTAGCCAGATTTATTCTGATCGACCTGCGGTCCCATTCTACGAGATGTGCGTATTTATTATCCACGATCGCGTCCTGCCTCTCATTTATACTTGCCAGGATGGGTTGGGACTGGTTTGTACCATCAGCGAGATATGATGAGTATTGGCGCCGAGGACGCAAGCTACTTGACCGCGGCCTAAGACCTGGCGCCGCAGCATTATATTATCCAATGCAACTGGCCAAGACCCATACTTTCCTCACCCGCCTACTGGAGAACCCCAATGAATGGGAGGCTCACATCGAGCTGTCAGCCATCCCCTTTTTATAACTTTTTTCTTTCTCCAATCATTTCTGATTTTTGCAGCCTGCAAGGAGAGTTAATCCTAGCTATGGCTTATGGCTACTATGAAATGAGCGGACAGAATGACAGGATGATTGACGCGGCTAGGAAACTGGCAGATCTTGGCACGACAACTGCTCTTCCGGGCGCATTATTTGTCAATGCTCTCCTATTTCGTGCGTCCTTCCTTAACTGGCATGTTCTTCTCTTGATGATTTCCCGCAGTTCGGCACATCCCTGAATGGTTGCCGTGGTTTAGTTACAAGCCGCTTGCTCGTTACGGCTATGACCTCGGGGTCGAGGTTAGGTATGAACTGATCCAGTTCGTTAGAGAAGGAATGGTAAGTTAGCGAGGTAACTCCCCTCTGTGTTGAATGAACTTCTGTGCGATAGGACAAGGGCACTGCAAGACCCTCCCTTGCTCTAGAAAATCTACTGGAAGAGGAGAAATTAAGCGGACCAGAGCGCGAAAGGGCCAATGAAACAACCAGTGGCGCTTTAGGGTCGCTCTATACAGGTCAGTAGCTATTCCACCACTGTGATCTCGAAATGATTCTCTCCAGCTGGAACTGCCAGTGTAAGTTGGCCAGCACATAGTTTCAATTGAAACCACTTGACCCGGTTGGGCCCTGGATATTCAGACAGCTTCCCTTTTGGTTAACTTTTTCTTGGCGATGTTACTCCACCCCGACATAATGAGAAAAGCACAATGCGAGCTTGATGCTATCACAGGACGAGAGCGACTTCCGACCTTTGAGGATCGTTCAAAGCTATCTTTCATTGATGCAGTGTGTAAGGAGACTTTAAGGTGGCGGCCCGTTGTGGCTCTGGGTGCGTCCTTTCAGTGACCACTCAAGCGAGATATTTGATCGGTTGCCAAATGGCAGTTCCGCATGCATGCACAAAAGACGACGTATACGACGGCTACTTCATTCCTAAAGGTTTGTCTTTCGTTAATCTTCCAGACCCTGAATTGACCATATTTTGCAGGCGCGATGGTAATTGGAAATACATGGTCAGTTGTCTTTTCTATCCCATCGAGGTATATTCAACTTTTGCAGGGCACTTATGCATGACCCTACCTTGTACCCAGAGCCCGACGTCTTTAAGCCGGAACGATTCCTTGGTCAAGATGGGGCCCTGCTTGAAGATCCTATTGTAACAGCAGCGTTTGGATGGGGAAAGCGGATTTGCCCCGGAAGACACGTTGTGGATGCAACAATGTTTATAACAATCTCGTCATTATTGTCGGTTTTCAATTTCGAGAAAGCGCAAGATGCTGAGGGTCGGCCATTCGTATACTCGTATACAGACTCTGTCATAAGGTACAGCACGCACGCACCATATCCTCAAACAATGGAGCTAATCGCCGCTCGTTAGCCGTGAATACTCGTTCCCATGCTCAATTGTCCCTCGGGATAAACGAGCAGAGGAACTGATTATCGCAGATGCCATGGCGCGTTAGCTTATCCCAGTCTCTAGATGGTTATCATGTAAAGCTCGGAATCCAGTCCAGAATCATGACTTAATGCTGAACGGCATGTCGTGAGGTAGTTCAAACATCAAATAGGGTTTAGAAAAGTACTCGCACCAAGGCAACGAAACTGCCCACAAGGTACATAGCGTGGTGTATGCGCGACGCGGAGCGCATGTCAAGAGTGTTGTGGAGGCGATGCAGGAGAAGTACGAGAATGCGGCTAATGCACAGACGGATTTGGCATCGGTGAAAAGTCCTATTAGTATGTCTAGCGCGCGACGACCCGGGAACAGGACGGCCTTGCTACGAGAACGAGGCACGAGTCCTTCTTCAGGAGAAGTCCTTAACGATGAATCGCACGGGAGACTTTGGAAGGTGGGACAGGTGGCGATGTTTCCGTCAGTTTGGCTGGTTGACGCTTTGGCGGCTTTGCCATTGGCTTTTCTCCCTACTCTGCCGGGAGTATGCGATCTGATGGACGTTTACAACGTCGACGTAGTGTCTTTCTTTCAGATGATATCATTGCCTTCAATTTATGCACATCGGCTCTGGTGGCGTCGCTCGTCACTGGCAGGTTGTCCTATGCATGTTCCGGGGCTATGAAGACTGCGCGATTTTTCATACGCTCAGCCTGTGGTAGTCGTTCAACGGAATCGACAACGAAATTTGCGGAAAATATCTTCCAAAGTGTTGCTTGGTTCAGCGCAGGTCACGTGGCCCTCAGCCTTTCGGGACCGCCTCGGATAAATATGCCGTGAGCCCCCTTCAAGTCGCATTTCATGTTCAGAAGTTTTATCTTATCCTCATCTCTCGAACTTTCTAGCGGGGCGTAAGAAAAAACTAAGGCCGCGGTCTTATCACGACCATTACCCTGACAAACGTTTTTACTTGGTCCGTTGCTCTCCAGTCACGGTCTTGTCTGCATCATTGTCACGCTTTAAAATGCCTTTCTCAGTTAGATCTGGAGTCTTCTCTAACGATGGGCCTGCTGCCTCTTTCCGAACAAGGAGCCTAGCTTACCAGGAACCGCACGGTATCCGAGGCCACGACTTATATCGGAGCTATCCAAGACTACTGGTATTTCTGGAAATTGTTTTTTTTCTGATATACTAAGCGTAAAAAACTTGAATATACGACCGCCCGTGGCTGCGTGTCACGGTCTTTCACCCTCGAAGTGACACGTTGACCAGTAGAGGGTCGTGGTGCACCACAAACCAATCCTGAATCTTTTCTTCCCACTCTTCATAAGAAAAATCTGGAGCCTTGGAGAAACGAAAGCGCCGCAATACCCAGCACAGCACCATGCGCATCTCCATCAAGGCCAGGTGTTTCCCGGCGCACATCGCCGGACCGTATGAAAAGGGGAAGAAAGCGGCCGTGTTATGCTCTCTGGCGAGCGCGTCCGTGCTGAACCAGCGTTCTGGAAGGAATTCCTCAGGTGTGTAGAAATAGCGTGGGTCCCGATGGATGCTGTACGTATGAAGAAAGACCTGCGTCTCCTCGGGTATGACTCTGCATGTGGACAACGCATTGATTAAAGAGCGATCCAAATCCACGGATGTGTCTGCTCACAGTTTTCCAAATACTCTAGACCCTTTCCCCTTACCCAGTGAGCGTTGCGATCCGCTTGGAACAGGAGGTTGAAGACGAAGGCCCTCGTTGCTGTTTGAATAGTAAAGATGTGTTTTAGCTGGTTTCCATGCCCGATCACTCACATGCAACCATTCAACCATTCCATGCGGCTCAACTTCGTCACATCCAAAGGTTCTTCCCCACTCGGGAAGGCAGCGTCTACTTCATCCTGTAGACGTTCGTACGCCGCTGGGTTGCATAAGAGGTAATAGACGATAGCCGTGAGGACACTGCTCGCTGTGTCCGAACCAGCAAGAATAGCCAACGCTCCATCCTGCGCGACAGCATCGATAGAGGGGCGCTCGGATTCAGGGAGGCCCTCGCAGCTCTGAAATGTGATTCAGTTGAATGTTGATGTCAGACCACATATGGGACGTCGTACCAGGTAGTAGAACAGGTCTTTCCTGTTGGCACCCATCTGCAGTCGCTTGAGCGCTCTTTCTTTTCCAAACGTTCGGAGAAGCATAGGCGAACGCCTCCGTCCGGCAGTAGCTCTCATGAACTTCATGATAGCATTGACAACTGGTTGCATGTATGGGATATGTCCTACGACTACAGTCCGACTAGACGGGAATGAGGCGCGGATCGAATCCAGTTGAGCGGACACGTACCGGATGCTAGACTCGAAAAGAGCCCAAATACCATTGACATCTCCGCCAGCCTTCATCAGCTCGAAACCACCGCCAAAGCTGGGTCGAAATGAATTAGCATCTATCTGAAGAACACTAGGCGCGAAACAATTACGTCATATCGCCCATCAAATCTGTGCTGCAAATCCGTTATCGGAAAGATTAAACGTGCGAACGATGACCTGGCTTACGTAAAGTAACTCATCCACGCGGCCATATCCAACACGGCCTCCTTCTGGCCCGAACCGTGGACGTTGTCCTCCAAACAACCGACTAGTTGTCTGGATCGCTTTGCTACGATGACCTCGTACTCTTTTAGCGCTGCGGATGAAAATCCTCGATCCCAACGCTTGCGATGATTCATATGTTTAATGGGATCGCGATGGGCGATTAAGGACGGCGGTCCGTCCCAGCCTATTCATCGCAAATAGGTAGCTGGCCGCTATCAAGACGTCTTATACGCACGCGGTCCTCTAGGTAGTCCACCTTGGCCAAGGATCTGATGTATATAACAAGCATCGCGAATAGAGAGCTCATTTGGGCCTATGGATCAAGTTGGGTAAGTGAGCTATTGGCGTATCATGCGGAAAGAATCCCGCGCTGACCTACTCGAACGATATCGCCATATTTATCGTGTAGTCTCTTGAGGTACCTATGCGGGTCCCCTCTGACGCTGATGTATGCTCCCCACCACTTGGATAATTTGGGAATGATCGGCCCGGGATATTTCGCAAGCGGATGGCAAGGCGACAGGCGGTACGCAAGCGTAAAAAATATCAACGAAGTTCCATATGTCGTGAATGCGAGTGCAATCGCAGCAAAAGGCCATCGAATGACGTGATAAATTGAAACGGAAAGAAGGGACGGAACAAGGAAGAGAAGGGCGATGAGGGACGACGTGGAGCGAGGCTCCAAGTGGCGGAAATACAGGTGAGATCCCTGATTTACTCTCGTGAGAAATGTTAAAGAAAGTGTGGATCCAAAGTGCCTACGAAGCTAGTTACTAGCACGGTCAAGCTAGCAGCGAGCACAGGCTGGTTTTCGGGTATCTGAAATAGCGCCCAAAATGGTGTGAGCGCAGGCGACGACATGTTCGATAAGTGAGGTGGCCTGTTGGGTATCACGCTTTATACGCACCCTTTCGGGGATTTGGTGCTTGACGTGGCACAAGTGGCAAGCATCAAGCATCCACTCTAAGGATGGGGCCCAATTAGTGCGAGGGCCGAGCGAGCGAGGTAAGGAAATCGGTCAGTTGTCACGCTTTATGCACTCCCTGTCGGAGATGTGCTTCCTGACGTGTCGCATGTGACAAGAATCTATTGTAGGGAAACGCTCGGAAAAAGGCTACATAGCGACATTAGTGTCTATCTCGGGAGAAGTGGAATCAAAGCTGGATGGATATATGATCAAGGTAGCCGTGAGATGAAGCTAAATCGGAGAGGAAAGCGAATGGAGAGAGAAAGGAGCATAACCGAGTGAAAGAATTTCTGATGAGATGACTGGCTAGTGTGGGCTGAGTGGAACGCGTGATCCAGCCGTAACGCTGGCAAGCCGTATGGAGATGCAGCTCCACACACAGCATCTCATGTCCTCGGATCTGTTGTCTCAGGGTTTGACGTTCTTGGTCTGTGGCGACGCAGCGTAGTGATTGTATTATTGGGTTCGGTGCTGGAAAGTTTCTCACCTACGTAGTCATGAGTTCTCCGAGTCTCATTGCTCGAACGAGGGGCGGGCGCTGCCCCGAGGAGGTAGTGGTCGGGGATGAAGCTATGAAGTCGCGTTGTGACTGTTGCTTATCTCAGCGTCAGGTGCAACACTTCCCACGCCCGTCACTCCACAAGTGATGGCTCGGAGAGAGTGAAAGCACTAGCTAAAGCTGTTGTCTTGACCAGTAGTTGTAGAAACTTGTGATATGCTTTAGCTCCCCAAGTTTCATTTCACAACTTTAATAGTAGTAAGACATGAAAACTGTTAGTGTTATAGCAGAATCTAAACCTTATCATGGTGTCATCCACACCTTTTGCATTCCATCCACCCTCACTACATCCATTGTGTCACTAACAACACTCACAGTTTGTCCCTACACTACATGTACATATAGTAGCACACAAACACTCCTGTAGTATAAGTAGTGGGACTGCCACACATCAATTCTATATGCTCTTCCCAGACATCCCCCCTTGCTTCCCCCCATTTTGCAAGGCTGGTCTGAGTTTCAACTTCCTCTTACAAAAATCATGATTTGTAGTGAAAAATAGCTCACTCTTGTAGATATAAGATGAGTAGGTCTCCTTGCGGACTTTATGACGCTTCTTCTTCTCGTCACCAGCTTCGCCGGTTGGCTCAGAAGTGGTCTTCTTCGCAGCCTTGGGGGCAGTCGAGGCAGGAGCTTTGCCGGCAGTGGAAGTGGGTTTGGGCGCCATGGGGGGACTGTTTGCCAGTGTTTGGTCCACAAAAACGCGTCGACGATTGTCAAACTTTATTTCGTGTCTCACACGTGACTCATCCGTAACCATCAGCAAAAATGCACGGTCTTTGTTAGGCCTCAACTAGGCCCTGTTAGAAACATATTAGGGCCTTATAAGTGTCACAATATGTACTATTTTTAATACCCTAGTATATGACATTGTAAGTCATAATTATAGAGTAGGGGAGTTGGCTAGCCACCGCAAGGGTACAAAAGGGTAGTGCATCTTGTGATATCTGGTATATATGTTAGGCATTACTAGACTACTACGTGCCTGCAAGACTTGTTAGAGAGTAGCCAATATGGCTAGCCTAGGCTGCCTAGTAGCCATTGCAAGGTAATTGAAGGCATAGAAGGGTAACGCTACTTGTCAGGATTTACTAGGGAAGTGTATCTATGCTAGGCCTTACTAGATGTCTCCCGGACAAGGCACGCTTGGCCAGGCTGTTGAACATTATAACCGTTCACCATTCTATACCATGCTGGTAATCAAACTTGTATTGGCACTATCTACTACATGCATAGCCCGCTGCCCGGGGCACAAGCAACAGCCCCAAACCCGAAGTGTTGCGATAATGAGGGGACACCAGCTGCCCTCCATAAACTCTTAAAGGCTTGTAATCTGGACATAACGAATGCAACATCTTTCATGCACGCCCGATCTCCTTGCGGTACCCAGATGATGTCGTATAGCTGGTCAAACACGAGTGCTTGTGTGCAATCTAAAGTAAACATTTTTTAACACACTCAAAGTGAGGGGAGGTTACGGCCATACCGCGACAGGATATGAGCCAGTCTGCAGGTACATGCGAGACGTCAAGACGGAAGTTGAGGTCCCCGAAAAGAAACCTGAAGTCAAAACAATCAGTGATATCTGGGGATAGAACTGTAAATTGGTTGGGTATGTGGATTAGACGACAGATCCCAGACCTTCGGCTACCATGCGTGGGTCATCAGCGTTGAGGAAATCGTCCACCGCTGATTCGTTCTGTGCCAATTCTGTCTCAACCTCGGCTTGCCCCAAAAATATTAAAGACATACCTTGATTTTCACTAGATTGGCTAATCGATTGGCGTTCACCCTACGTCAGGGACTGTGGGGGGACTACACCCAGGAAGGTGTAACGTTACCAGCTAAATGCACGTTGACAAACATAGTATTGTCGTATTCACAACCTTCAAACTGATCGCAACGGTGCCCTTGTTACCAACCCGTCCATTTGTAGTCACCAGCAAATCACATTCTCCCGCAACGAATTGCAAAAAAGAAAGAAAAAGAGAAGGGACGCACCCCGGACGAGGTGTTTCGCGTCGCGATGCACGAATACAGCGAGGCATAGGCCCATCACGCGCTTTGACGAGCATCTCATAGGGCCCTTTGGTGTTATTGCAGCGATGTCGCACATCGCTGGCCAGGGAGGACACGTGTCTCAACTCGGGATGCGAATGGCTCTGGTGGTGATGGTGATGATGCCTGTCCTTTTCCGCTCTCGTTGTTACGGAATCAGGACACGTTATGGACCTTGTACTCCCTGCTGAGCTGATGTGCTACTGGGAGGGGACCTGGCCGTGTAGGCAGGTCTGGAGACATGGACTGCGGTGTGCGAGGAGGGGCACATCGAACTGGGCCTTGATGGCATAGCCGCCTGGTCTGGGGTGGTGGGTTGAGGCTTGAATGACGGACTAACACTAGGAGAGGAGGTGGGACGGACATTAGGAGAGGAGGCCTCGTACGGTACTTACTTAATGCCCATACTTACCTAGTGCCTGAATGATAACCTGAATCAACTGTCTAACCTCTCCTAGTCATTGCCAATCTCCTCATCCGTACTTTCTTCTCTGCTCTTATCCTCTTATACGCCCTAGTAAGGCTGCGTCGAAGCTTGCTGGTTGTGCTACAACACCAGGAGACTCTGCGTGTCGTCACTTGGAGTGACCCAGAGTCGAGACCTTGGGAGAGGTCAGAAACGAACGAAACCCTTGTTGGGACCCGGCCCTAGTTGAGCCGTAACAAAAGCCGAAGCTACTCCCCACAGAACAGCAACCCTGGCCAGCAGTCTTTCAGCTGGCGACCAAATCAGAATTAAGGAGCAACTAATCGAAGTCCTGCTTCTGAAGAAACAAGTAGCGGAACTATACGTACGAAACGTAGGACTGACAGAAGGTCCATACTGGTTTGAAGCACTGCGACACTGGTGCCGAATCGCAGAGTTCCTAGAAGAACTACTAGAAGTAGTAGAAACCGAGTTGCTCCAAACTGAACAAGGAAACGTGCTGGTCATCTATCAGCAAGACAACACGATTACATTCCACACCCAACGCTGGACCGATACCGTGACGGGTCATTAAAGGTCGTGTGGGACAAAGACGCTTCAGAACACAAAACCAGAGTTACCCCACGAAGAGACGACAATCTATCCAGCGAACAAAAGGGGAAGATCCGCTACCTAGAATCCAAGCGAAAAGCATACCAACTATTTCAGAAACCAGACACCTACCGGTACAACGTAGAAAAGTACGGAAGGAAAGTCAGAACCCCGTGCGAATTTATAAACCACCGGTGGTACGAAATCTATTGGCGAGACAGCGAATATTGGACGCAACCCAACATGAAGTTCACCCAATTCGACCACATCTTCAATAAGCTAGAACTAACACCGTCAATGCAACCTTCCGAAGAAGAACACGACAGTGGAAGTGAATCCGAAAGAAGCTCCCCAGCGCAACCTAACGCCCCAGACTCGTCGGCCGAAGAAGGCCCCACTAGAACCTCCCCACCAACGCAACAAGATGCCGAGCCACAAACGACCACGCCTATCACCCCCATAGACCATGCTATGAGCGCCCTCACCATCTCATCCCCACCTGTACACCTGAGATCAGGAACCATGACCCAGCCGGCTCAAACACAGACCAGCGGGGCCAGTGGGTCTGGAGGAGGTGGCGGTGGCGGAGGTGGTGGTGGACAAGCGGCTGGAGGCGGTGGCGGGGGTGGTGGCGGAGGCGGTGGCGGAGGGGGTGGGGGCGGTGGAGGGGCAGGAGGAATCGCAGTAGGCCAAGCTCCCCCAGCAAACCCCCCGCGAAATGGCCTAAAAGGTGTAGCCCCCACAATTTTCAAAGGAGACAGGGAACTCTACGACGTATTCCAACAAGAATGGAGGATGTATCGCGCGATAAACAGAAATCATGACGATATTGCCATCCCGTATAATCGTGTCCTAACCAAACTAGGACTGATTAAAGGACCAGAGGTTTCGGCCTGGGTACAAGACTACCTAGATGAGCTGGACCAAGAAGTAGTGCAACTTGGAGAAAACGATGAAGACCTCTGGACCAACTTCGAAGACGCCCTAGATGCGGCTTTCAAAGACACCAACAAGGAGGACGAGGCCATCACAAAATTGGAACGCTTAGATATGAAAAGTTGCAAAGGAAAACTGTCCTCCTACATTGTGGAATTCAATCGGCTGAGGAAGAAAGCTGGCTGGGACGCCGATAGCGATGGAACCATGCGTCTCTTCAAGAGAGGACTGGACTTAGGCCTCCTCACGAGCATGCTGAAACAAGTAGGGGCGAAGCCGACCACCATGAGGGAGTGGCAAGACCTCGCAGTTTTACACAACGATGCCTATCTCCAATTACAACACGAAATCACGCTTCGAAAAGAAGTCCCTGGATGGGCCCAACGTTTTATGAACAAGAAAAAACCCCCAAACCGGAAAAAGACCCCTGGGCTATGGACATCGATGCAACTCGCACCGAACCCAGCAACTGGGAGAAGAAGCAGAAGCTACGCAAAGAAGGACGATGTTTCTTTTGCGAAGCGCAAGGCCACCTCTCTAAAGACTGTCCTAAAAAGAAAGGACAGAAATCAGGCCAACCCTCCCAACCACCTAAAGCTAGGAGAACCAAAGCAAAGGACGATGACGAGACCACCCAGGTTGACGAGGAAGAATCTCCAGTAGCCATGCTACGAGCACTCAGGGCCAAGTGTGGAAAAGGAGCCTTTGACGAAGCACTGGAAGGAATGGTAGATGAAGAGGATTTTTGAATGGCTCGGCCCACGCAACCCGGGTACGAGCCCGCTTTACTCAAATATGTCGTATCTCGAGATCAAATACACTGGACGTTCCCCTATCGTTTACGAGTGCGACAAAAGCGGTTGCAGAAAAGGCGCTGCTGGATAGCGGTGCTACGGAAAACTTCATAGACCCACGAATGGTGAAGAAACTAGGGATTGGAGTTCTCCCTCTCAAAGAAGCACGAACGGTCTACAATGTGGACGGGACCGAAAACCAGGACGGGAAAATCACGGAATATTGCCTTCTCAACGTACTAAAAGGGAGAAAAGAGGCTGCCCAAATGTTCTTCATAACCAACCTGGGAGAAGATCGACTGATCCTGGGATACCCATGGCTCAAAGAATTCGACCCAAGAATTAACTGGAAACAAGGCAAAGTGGAAGGACCTCCAATCAAGCTAGCCACTACAGGGAAAAGCTGGAAGCTGAAGTGGGCGGCAAAGAGACTAAAAACGTGCAAAATCAGCTTTAGCCAGCAATGGGCACAAAAAGAAGGACGCAATCAAACCACCGTCACCGTCCCAGAACGCTTCAAAAGACATGTCAAGGTCTTTTCAGAAGAAGCTGCCAAACGCTTTCCCCCATCACGACCAGAAGATCATGTCATCAAGCTATTGCCAAGTGCCCCGAAGACCATCAATTGCAAAATGTACAAACTGACAACAGAGGAAACAGAATCGATGAGAACCTTCCTGAAGGAACAACAAGACAAAGGATACATGGCGCAATCCAACTCGCCGTGGTCAAGCCCATTCTTCTACATCAAGAAACAAGACGGAAGACTTAGGCCTGTCTATGACTACAGGATGGTTAATGAACATACTGTGAAGGATGTTTACCCCCTACCGCGTATCGATTCAATTCTAGATCAAATGGGGGACGCCAAGCTCATGTCGAAGTTTGACATACGAGATGGGTTGTCACGGTCTGGTCACCGTGGCGTTCGATCGTCTGGTTCTAAGTTGAGTGGCGAAGCACCAACTGTCTTTGAAACGCGGAGGTCCAAAGGGAGATATAGGCAAGACTTGGTGCCGCTATGCACAAGCCTTCTGAAGTTCCTTTGAGGGATGGAACAGTCCACACGCAGATGAGAAGGGAAGGTAGCTCTGTTGAAGACGCTAAGTAGAACACCAGATTCTACAGGAGAACGAGCTTAAGGCTCGTCTCAGAGGTACGATAGGTTTATATACGTATCCTATGGAAGGCACCAGAATATTCAGGGAGACCCTGTGTACGTAGAGAAGGCGGTAGAAGGAGACGGAACATGGTAGAATCGTACGGAAAGGAAAGGGATCGTCCAATGTATCGAATGAGTCATACGGACAAGAATGGGAAGTGATAGTCACCAGTGACTGTCACGACGTTACGTCACGTTCCCGTGACATTACCCCCTTGTTAACGTCTAAACTTCCCAGTAGGCTGGGGCACGACGACGTGGTTGAGTACGGAAGCGAGACGGACAGAGGGACTTATCGCGGAATTTATGGTCGATGTTGACTAGACAGGGGATTACTCTGCTACATTTGGTGTGAGGGGCGTGACAGTCGTCTTCTCCGTGGCCGAACTTCCTGCAAAATTGGCATTGGCGTAGGTAGTTGCAGAAGACGGTGTCGTGGCTGTCGTGTCCGCACCACTCGCAAAATTCTTCGCGACGATGCGGCTGGTTGTTGAACTGATCCTCCAGGACGTCCATACCCGCGAGACGAACTTCGTAAGGGATAGCTGGGTCCGCACCTATATCATTGAGGATGAGGGGGTTGATACGGTTGAAGGCATTGGCGTCTGCGAGGCACTCGAAGCATTCCCACGCTTCTTCTTGGTAACGAAGATACTTGGTGCAGAGGCTTGCCATGTGCCTGGCCATGCGTCTCATCTTTCCCATGTAAAGGCGGTGACGCTTAACTTCAGCTGTTAGTGTCACGTCGTTGATTCGGTCGAGGGCGGCGTCAACTAGGGGAGTGTGTCCTTCGTCCTCGCCAAATAGGAATCGTTGTTTGCGGGTGAATGGTTTTTGGGGAAAGGCATGGTGGGCAGCGCGAAGGGATCGGCATTTGATGGGGCAGTTCCGTCCTTGAGTCCCTAAGATCGAAGGCCCTTCGTCGTCGGTCATGTCGACGAGGATGAAGGGGGCCGGCGAGAGTTCATTGCCATCAGGGACGTTGGGTAGTTTCCAGCTAGGAAGGATCGTGTTGGGTCTCCACCCTGGTCCTGGGTGGACGCCTGGTTGGGGGCCTTCTGGGGTCGGGGTACGCAGCAATTCTCGTTGCTCTCGTTCGGCTTGTTCAAGGGCCTGTTCAACATCATGAGCGATTAGTGCCTCAACTGCCTCATCGGCGGAGGAGATTGGATGGTCGAGGGAAGGGGAAGGAAGGGAGAGCTCGGGGGTGTTGCCTGGGGGAGTGATAGATCGTTCAGTGGGTGACGGAGGAAGAGGTGGAAGGTCTGAGTGGTATGAAGGTGCGGGGCTGGCGGCGACCGCGGAGGCTCTTAGGTATTGTAGTGCGAGGTTGGTGACGTCGGATCGTGGACGAATCATGAGTGGGGGAGGAGAATGAGTTCTCATGGATCCGACGCTGTAGCGTGGGTCTGAATGTCCAAACTGCTGGATGGCTTGGCGAAGGGGGACGTTCCACAGATTTGCGGCTTCAAAAAGGTAGGCGATATGTTCGACGGCCCACCTGAAGTGGGTGGCAACCGTCTGGTCGGGGGACGGATATGGGGCATGGCCGGTGACTCTCATGGCGGATTGTATGGGGATGCGGTGGAAGTCGCGAGTGGCGCCAATGACTGCCGTTTGGTAGGCCATCATGACTCGCCGATCTTCATCACTTTCGGATCGCCATGCCCTCCACGGCATCTGCTGCCGAAAGATGGGTTCGATGGTTCCTCCTTCCGTGATTTCTAGGTCGACTGTTGGGTCGGGGATACTGTCGCTGAGGGCTTGACGCTCTCGTTCGAATCGGTTGAGGTCGGTAGTGATGAGGAGGCGGGTGGAGATGACTCTCCCTTCGCCTATTATCTCGGTGTCCATGGGACCATTATAGATGGTAGGAGACGTAGGGCGAGTAGAAGCGTTCGAGGATGAGGCGGAAGACATTGGAGAGACGAATAGACAGGAGTGGGATGGAGAGTGATTGGTGAAATTGGGGTCGTATTTATACATCTGGTCGTCCAGCCGCAGCGGAGTTTTGATAGTATTCTTTAAGAAGTTCCGAGGCGTTCAAGTCTTTGTGTTTGACCCATGAGTTGTCGGAGTTGGGGTATCCTTTCCAGTGGACGAGGTATTGGAGTCCTCTGCCTCGTTTCCTTGCATCCAGAATGGCGTCGACCTCGTATTCCTCTTCTCCCTTATCGATGATCGGTGTGGGTCGTGTATACGGCGTGCCGTATGCCTCCGTTTCCTTATATGGAGATAGGAGATCGATGTGGAAGACGTTGTGAATTTTCATGGAGTCTGGAAGGTCTAGGCGGAATGCCACTGACGACACTTCTTCTGTGATTGTGAAAGGGCCATATCTTTTGGGGAGAAGTTTCTTTGCACCTTTGACCTTGAGGTTTTTTGCCTCTAACCATACTTGGTCTCCTTTCTTCAGCTTTCGCGGCGTCTTATCGTCTTTAGCCTTTTGTATCGATTCTAGTCGTGACTGGGCTAGGTGTCTGGCTTCCGTTAACTCTTGGAGACGATCGACTGCTGCTGGGACGTCTTCATCGATTAGTTGAATATCGATCTGGGGGTGCATTCCGATGAGGAGTTCGTGTGGTGACTTTCGGGATGTGTCGTGTCTCCATGAGTTGTGTGCAAATTCTGCCATGGGGAGGAGTCGTGCCCATGAGTGTGGTTGGTTTGATGTCCATGGTCGTAGGTACTGCTCAACCCACGCGTTCATTCGTTCTGTTTGACCATCGGTGCGTGGGTGGAAAGCCGTAGACAGGTTTTGTTGAATTCCTGTGTCTTTGCAGATGGCGCGCGAAAAGTTGGATGTGAAGCGCGGGTCTCTGTCGGAGATGATTCGTTTGGGTAGTCCGAACCACGGCACTAAGTGTCGCAGGTATTCCTTGGCGACTTCTGGTCCTGTGATCGTTTTCATGCATGGGATGAATTTAGCTGCCTTGGAGCATCCCTGATCCACGATGGTGAGAATGCTGTCGAACCCTTCCGACTTTGGTAGGTCCGTGATAAGATCCATAGAGACGTATTGAAAGGGGCCGGCTTCCACGTTGGTATCAAAACGTTGGAGGGGTGCTTTTGATCGTGGGAGGTTGGTTTTGGATTCTTGGCATTTAGCACATCCTTTGACATATTCTTCCACGAATTCGCGGAGTCTAGGTCCCTCGTACGATCGTTTCACAAGGTCCCATGTGTTGGCAATGCCAGGGTGTCCTCCCACAGGGCTGTCGTGGAGTCGTCTAAGGATCTGTCTTCGTGTTTCTAGATCGTCCTCGAGGAAGGTACGCTTTGAAAAAAGGGTGTCTGGGAGGAGGATATGGGGTTCGTCGGTATTCACCCCCTTGTTAAGGTCTGATCTCCGCGATAGGAGGTCCGCAACGGTGTTTTCCTGGCCAGGAATGTGGGTCAACGTGTACGTGAAGTCTTGTAAGAAGGTGATCCATCGTGCTTGTCGTCCTGTGATTTTATGCGGCTCGCGGAAGTATTGAAGGTTCTTGTGGTTGGTGCGTACTTCAATAGGGTGTTGCGCGCCTAAGAAGAATGGTCGTCCACACTTGAAGCCGAAGACTACGGCTGCGAGTTCTTTGTCGTGGGTGTCATAGTTTTTTTCTGCTGGTAGGAGGCTTCTGCTGTGGTATGCTATAGGGTGCACGCCATCATTGAATTCCTGGGCAATTACCGCCCCTAAGGCGTACCCCGATGCATCTGTTTCGAGAATGAAGCGTTTTGTCCAGTTGGGAGGTCGTAAGACCGGTGAATGTGTGCAGATGTCTTTGAGTCGCTGAAATGCTTCTTGTTCCTTGGTATTCCAGGACCATTGTCGATTTTTGCACGTGAGATCATTTAGCGGTCTGGCGATCTCTGAGAATTTTGGAATGAAGGCGCGATAGAAGTTGCAGAATCCTAGGAAGCTGCGGATTTCTTTGACTGTCGTGGGGACGGGCCATTCTGCAATTCCTTTTACTTTGACTGGGTCCATGCGTACTTGTCCATTGCCTATAATGACTCCAAGATATTCGATTTCCTTCTGGTGGAAATGACACTTCTCTGGTTTGAGGTAGAGGTCGTGTTCCACGAATTTCTTAAGGACTTGCTCTATTCGTTGTTGATGTTCAATCGGGTCATTCTTCGTGGCAATGACGAAGTCATCCATATAGACCTTCATCCATCCTTCTCGTATTTCTTCTACGAAGATATCGTCGACCATGGTTTGAAACGTTGCTGGGGAGTTTCGGAGACCGAAGAACATAACAGTTGGTTCGAAGAGTCCTTCGCTGGTTTTGAATGCTGCTTTCCATTCGTCACCTTCCTTGATACGGATATTGTTGTATCCCCATCGTACGTCGAACTTGGTGAAGAGTTCTTTGCCTGCTAGGTCATGAATGAGGTCGGTTATCAGGGGGAGTGGGTAGCGGTTTGGGACCGTGACGTCATTGAGTTTTCGATAATCTTGTACTGGTCGTAGCTTCCCGTCCTTTTTTCCTATGAAGAAGAAGCCACACGCATAAGGGGATTTGGATCGTCTTATCCTTCCTAGGCGTAGGTTGGTTTCGATAAATTCTTTTTGGGCGTTCTTCTCTGCTGGTGGCATGGGGAATACTCTGCAATCAAGCGAGGCAGGGGCATTTGGAATAAGATCTATAGCATGGTCCCATTTTCGTCATTCTGGAAATCTTTCTGATGCTTCTTCTTGAAATACTTTGCCAAATTGGTGATATTGCGAGGGAACTAACTCTTGCCATGTTTTCCTTTTTGTCTGACTTTGTGCCGCAAGTTGTGTTGCCGTCGTGGTTTTAGCGATTCGAAGTGATTGACTTTCCTCTGTTTTAGTGATGGCCATGAGCTCCCCCTGTAGACTCCCTTGTTTCCAGTCGATTTCAGGGGAGAACGCTTCGAAAAATGGGTAGCCTAGGATGACGTCATCATCCCCGATGTCCGTGACAAAGAATAGGTGATCGTGAGGTTGTCCTTTATACTTGATGGTCAAGGCTACCCCCGTGGTTGTTTTTCCTGCTTGATTGGTCGTTCCGTCTACGTTCTTCACTTGTCGGGGTCGTACTAGAGGTCGTTCTTTTAACTTGAGGCGGTTGACAAGTCGGGGATGTATGAAGCATTCTGTGGCTCCGGTATCGAGGAGTGCCTTCTTCGCAGCTCGTTTATTCTTTGTATGAATCAAGAAGCCAGTCTTGATATATTTATTTCTAGCAACATACAAAGAATCAGTACTACAGGCCCGAATGAGAGCTGTTGCATTCAGGCCTCTTGAAAACCCATATCTTCTCCTAGGGCTTGCATACTCTTTATAAACTCTTCTCTTTGCTCATCAGAGAATTGTTTAATGAAAGCAGCTGCTTCCTTGGGAGTGTAGGATGGAGGGGGGTCTTCGGTTGTGGACGTTTTGTCGCTTCCGGCATCGGCGGCCCAGACGCGCGGCTTCCTATTCGGGCAATTGCGAGCTAGATGGCCCTGTTGGCTGCATTCAAAGCAGCGTCCTTCGCGTCGATGTTTCTCTTTTTCGGCATCGGTAGTGGCTTTGCGGGCGACGGCTGAGGTATCCATGGCGTTTGGATCTCTTTGGGAAAGGCGCGGACGAGGGGGTTGGCCAGTAGGGACGTTTCCCTGCGGTCTGCGCCAGAAGAAATTGGCATTTTGTTGTGGTTTGTTGGTGTTTTGTTGTCGGTTGTTTGGATTGTTTCCGTAGTTTCCGTGGATTGCTCGTTTCCGCAGCCAGTTCCTTTGATGTCTCTGTGCGGCCTTTGCCCATTCTTGAAAAGTCTCGGGGTTTTCAATATCAATGCAAGAATCTGTTAAGCTTTTGGGTAGTCCTCGAGCAAATAGTCGAAGCGCCGTTGGATCATCGAGATCCATGCCCGCGCGGTGGCCCAGTCGTTCGAACGCGGCGATATATTCGTCGACGTTTTCGTTTACCATTCGCAACCTCCGTATTTCGTCTTGGGCCCGTTCATGTTCCGCGTAATCGACGAACGATCGTCGGAAGTCTGCTTCGAGGACTTCCCACGGCGTTGTTCGAAAGGGGAGGACGTTGTCCGGGTCGCGCTCGGCTTTGTCGAGCCAATCGTACGATCGCTCGACCCATCCGTCCGTTTTTGCGCCTCCTATGAGGGATAGGAAGAAGGCACATCGTTTATACGGGTCTCGCGTGATTGTAGCATCTCGATTCATGAGGATATACCGCTTGAATTGAGTCAAAAAGCTGAGTGTCTTTCCTCTATCTCCATCATATCTGTCCGGCGGGATTCCCTCCAATCTTATATTTCCTCGGTTAATAGGTTCATTTAAAAGATCTTCGAGTCCGGCTGGGTCATCGCCATTGCCGCGCGGTCGTCGTATCGGGCGTTGGGGAGGTCCTCGCGCCGTGTCCGTTGATCTTCCCATGCGTGCTTGCATTTCGTCGTCTCGTTCCGGTTCCTCTTCTAATTCTTCCTGTGGCTCGTTTGCAATGATATGTGGTGTTTGGAACGGCGTCTGAGAGCGAGACGGGGTTGGTGTTGCATCGACCGGCTCTCCTCCTTTTAGCAGTGCTCGCATGTCTAAACCTTGCATTTGTTCATGTTGCAAATTAAGGGATCTCCTGGCCACTCGAATGGCTTCGAACGTATTTCCTCGGGGTTGTATTTCGAACCAGACGCCGTATGCGTTTGAGACGGGAATTAGTCCGGTCTTGTGTAAGGCGTAGTATCCGTTAAATGGGACGCCTTCTGGCGTTGCCATTCGATACGCTAGATTCTTTAAGCAGTGTGATGGGACGTAGTCTCCTGCTGCTTCTGGGGTGATTTCGAATGGTAGCCTGAGCAGGCTAAGGTCTTCTGGATGAGTTGGATAATTTCCTTCGAGTCTCATCCTCCAGTCGGCTGGGATCATCGATAGTGTAGTCATCGTGAAAGCTCGTTCTAATGTCACGGTCTGGTCACCGTGGCATTCGATCGTCTGGTTCTAAGTTGAGTGGCGAAGCACCAACTGTCTTTGAAACGCGGAGGTCCAAAGGGAGATATAGGCAAGACTTGGTGCCGCTATGCACAAGCCTTCTGAAGTTCCTTTGAGGGATGGAACAGTCCACACGCAGATGAGAAGGGAAGGTAGCTCTGTTGAAGACGCTAAGTAGAACACCAGATTCTACAGGAGAACGAGCTTAAGGCTCATCTCAGAGGTACGATAGGTTTATATACGTATCCTATGGAAGGCACCAGAATATTCAGGGAGACCCTGTGTACGTAGAGAAGGCGGTAGAAGGAGACGGAACATGGTAGAATCGTACGGAAAGGAAAGGGATCGTCCAATGTATCGAATGAGTCATACGGACAAGAATGGGAAGTGATAGTCACCAGTGACTGTCACGACGTTACGTCACGTTCCCGTGACATGGGTACTACAATATTCGAATCCATCCCGATAGCCAATGGATCACCGCAGTCAAAACTGATGAAGGTCTCTTCGAAGCAAAAGTCATGCCCTTCGGACTGTGTAACACGCCGGCCACATTCCAGAGAATGATGGATCGAATCTTCGCCCCGCTAAAAAGAAAATACCCAAGATGGGTGCACTGGTACATGGACGATTTCATTATCGTGACGCCAGATGACCCTGCCCTTCACGACCGAATCACTGACGAATATTTGGAAATCATGGAAAAAGAGTCACTCTTCTTGAAACCAGAGAAATGTCGATTTGCCGAAAAACAAGTTGAGTTCCTGGGGTATGTCATCGACCAAGGGACTATCCGTATCGACCCAAGCAAAAAACATGGGCTGGATTCGTGGCCGCGCCAGTTGAAGTCGGTTCGTGAAGTGCGCAGCACACTAGGCGTCCTGGGATATCAAAGACAATTTATCCCTGGTTTTGCTAACGTCGCACAACCATTGACGAACCTACTCAAAAAGGGAATCAAGTTCAAATGGGATGAAGATTGTACGAACGCAGTAGACCAACTCATTCACCACGTTACATCTGACCCAGTGTTGCAACGACCGAATCTGGATCGGCCATTCGTATTGGAAGTAGATGCGTCGCAATACGCTAGTGGAGCGATCCTACACCAGCCAGATGAAAATGAAAAATTGCGACCAGTGGGATATTACTCGAAGACCTTCAATACAGCAGAACGAAACTACGACATACATGATCGAGAGCTCCTCGCCATGATCAGAGGATTAGACCATTGGCGACACCTGTTGCTGAGCTCCACGCACCCAATCACTGTGGTTAGCGACCACGCTAACCTCCAATACTACCGTGAAGCCCATAAAATCAATCGACGGGTAGCAAGATACATCCCAAAAATAGCAGAATACAACATGAAGATCATACATAGACCGGGCAAAACAAACAAGGCTGACCCTCTCTCACGACCGCCAGGTTGCGACCAGGGAGAAAATGACCATGATGACGTATTGGTCCTGCCCCCTGAACTCTTCTTGCGTCTATTTACGGAAGAACAATCCTTGGAACTGGAGGTGGAACGAGTGCAACAAGCCAACCAAGAAGAGCTACGACTATGGGAAAGAGAAGAAGGGGTTGAGAAATGGCAAGAGTTCCACAAGGTCAGGTGGTATAAAGGGGAAAGACTAGCAGTCCCTGGGGGACCAGAAGTCCACCGAAGCATTTTACAAATGTATCATGACCATCGAACGGCAGGTCACCCAGGGATCCTACGAACATGGTCGTCGATCGCCAAGGACTATTGGTGGCCGAATATGCGCGCCTTTGTAACGAACTACGTGCGTGGATGTGCGACCTGTCAAAGCACTAAGAGTGGGATAACCCGACCAAAAGTCCCATTAGTACCGATCCCACCAAAACAAAGTCACATCCCATACGCCACTATCGCTTTGGACCTGATTACGGATCTACCCGAGTCTCAGGGATATGACAGTATCCTTACCATTACCGACCACGATTGCAGCAAGGCGGCTTTCTTTATTCCATGTAACAAGACCATCGATAGCGAGGGGATCGCGAAGTGCTACGCGAAAGAAGTGTTTCCTCACTTCGGACCCCCAAAACGAGTCATATCCGATCGCGACCCTAGATTCAATTCCAAATGGACTAGGGAGTTGTGTAAACAATTGGGAATCGACCAGAACATCAGTACAGCGTACCATCCGCAAACTGATGGACAATCGGAGCGAACAAACCAGTGGCTGGAACAATATCTTCGAGTCTACGGAAACTTCCAGCAAGACGACTGGGCCAGCTGGCTTCCCTTGGCGCAATTCGTCCACAACTCGTGGATGAATGAGACGACTAAACAGACCCCATTCGATCTACTATACGGACATAATCCAACGGTGTGGCACTCAGAAAAAGAAGCGGCAGTGCCAGATGTGGACCGGCGCAAGAGTTATTTGATAGAAAAACGTAACCAAGCCAGACAAGCTATCCAAAGGGCGCAAGACTTCCTCCAGAAAAGGAACATTAAAAAGCGAGGCCGTCAAGCATACAAACCGTTCGAAAAGGGGGATCAAGTCTGGCTTGATGGGAAGAACTTGAAAACGTCACACCCCTTTGCCAAGCTGGCACCGAAACGTTATGGACCCTTCAGAGTAACTCAGGTGATTAGCCCGGTGGTTTTCCGACTAAAACTCCCGGACCAATGGCAGAAGAAACGCATCCACCCCGTTTTCCACGCATCACTCCTTGCACCATATAAGGAGACGGAAGAGTACGGCGTCCCCTTTACGGAACCACCTCCAGACGTAATAGAAGGGGAAGAAGAATATGAAGTGGAACAAGTTCTAGACTCAAAGTGCGTAGGGCGTAACAAAGAACAATTAAAGTACTTCCTAAAGTGGAAAGGCTACCCCCACGCTCACAACACATGGGAACCAGCTGACAATGTTCACGCCGATGATCTAGTAACAGAGTTCCACAAGAAGAACCCCACGAAAACGCGAAAAAGTATAATAAGATGGACAACAACCACAACGAAGCAATGCAACTTCACTCCCTCCTCCGCGAGCCCCCATTTACCTTGCACCTATTCCACAAATTCATCCCAGGACGCTGTTACGGTTTCAGCGTCTATGTGCGTCTATGTTTTCCTTTTCGTCTCGCATACCCTCTTGGGGTATTACTTACTTAGTCTGAGGCTATGCTTGATTGTGGCTTGATTGATTTCGGACTTACTGTAGTGGTCTTGACTAATGATCGCTGACTCCAGTACTGTAGTGGTCTTGACTAATGATCACTGACTCCAGTACTGTAGTGGTCTTGACTACTGATCGCTTACTCACGTACTGTACATTGTAGGATAGTTGGGAGGCCCTCTGAACGCATAAATAGGGCCCTGTAGTCGAAGCTAAAGCCCCAGCTTCAGCTTCATCCAGAATCACAACAGTTGTTCCTTCTCCTTGTGTCTATTCCCGCGTGCAAGGGATTCCCCTCTTCTTGTTCATCATCTACTCGTACCTCTAACCCAGGTACCATCACGCCACAGCTCAGAAGGGCGTAATCCTCCGAGCAAACTTGCACGCGCTTCGCCCGAACCTTGTACAATGAATTGAGGGGTTAGGTGTTTCCTAAACCGCTCAAGGCGTCGCACAAGCTTAGCGAAAGTTCCTATTAGTATTCTATAGTTTTGACCTTGCCATTCAAAACCCTAGAATCCTAATATCCACATCCGTTCCACTTACAAGTCCTTCATCGTCATCTGCCACAGTCTATCCCGTTTGGGAACTGTGAACTCCGCTCATCGCGTGTGCCAGCCCGAACCGTTCCGCTCACGCGATACGAATCCTTGGACGTCCGTCACTCATCTATCCCTCACGAGAACTCGTGTCACACGTCTTGACTAGGTGGTGGCACAAGTCGAGCTCCGACTAGTGCTTCTTCCTCGCCGATACACAAAGCTCACTTCGAGCCACGGTCCCTGTGAACCGTGACAGACGCCGCATCCACATCACTCACAAACATCGCTGCGAACACAAATATTATTGTCGAGAAACCCTCTGCATCTTCCACCGATAAACCTTTCATGAACTGTCTGCCGACAACCCTGCCGTTTGATTGGGACCAACTACGAGAAGCCAACCTCCACCTCAGTCTTCGCCGAATCCGAAAGGCCAGCCAAGCGGACGCGGATTTTTATGACCCCCACAAAGCCAATCGAGAACCCGACCACCCCGACACAGTCACCTTCGAACACGTACGATACGTCTGCTTGGGGATACCTCATCACGTCCGAGCTGGAGAAGAGGCCTATTACAACTGGCCATACGATCCCAATAAACCATACGAAACTAACCTTCGACAGTGTGCTCGCTGCCTTGCGGACTTCGAGTGGAGACAGGACAACCCCGGGGTTCCCCAGCGAACAAGGATCTTCACCGACAGACGAGACACCTTGGTCTCCACCCGAATGGCTGACTTCGGACGACCGGAAACGCCCGATGCGTCGTGGTTCGAAGAAGACGAAGAGGGACGGCGCACGATCAACATCTTCCATGCGCCTCCAGCACCCGCTGTCACTGTTACGCAGACGGACAGTGGGGTCGCGCATACTCCCACTCGCCGCGAAACAGCGGTTCAAACGACCGCAACTAGCCAAGAGGACAAAGCCGTTCAGACGTGGTCCTTCCCAGAGTTCGGTACCACCGAATACATGCTGGACCGGAGCTACGGTAATCAACGGGGTCCTCAGCAGAGAGGTGCAGGTATGGAACCGCGACAACAAATTGCTCTCCACCGCCACGGACTTGATAAGCTGGGACTCGATTCCGGAGGGCCTGAGAGATTCGACCTTCCTAGTTTCTCTGCGTACGATCTGGAACTAGTTGCCATCGCTAAAGAAGAAGGTTTCAAAGAGGCGAACTTCAAGCATTGTCGATTTCACGACAAAATGGTTGACCACACCAGCGACACCTGCGCTATTCCCCATCTCCGATGTATGCCAGGGCTGGGGGTCTGCAAGGTACCAAAGGACCACAAGTGGTACGGCGGCGGATGTTTGTTGGATGGAACTTATGCGTCTATCAAACGCAAGCGGGCGTTGATGGAGCTGGCTGAGGCGTGCGCGGGGAGGCCTGAGTTGCCCGCGTCCTCGTCACGACGTAAAACTGACGACTGAGGCAGGTGGAACTGCCTTCTAGAAGGGGGGTATTGTTACGGAATCAGGACACGTTATGGACCTTGTACTCCCTGCTGAGCTTGTTACGGAATCAGGACACGTTATGGACCACATGATTCCTTACTCCCTTACGATGACTCATGATCTTCTTGCTGACTGATGTGCCGCTATTGTTCTCCCAAAACCGTCCAGTGTTATTGTTCTCTTTCGCTATTGTCCTCCCGTTTTGGCCGCATTCTATTGTTCTTGACTTGTGCTTATTGTTCGTCCTTTTTAGTACAACAATTAGCGTACATTGTATAAATAGGCCTCGGCTGGTAGCTCGTACCCCAGCTTCGGCTTTAACCTGAATCAACTGTCTAACCTCTCCTAGTCATTGCCAATCTCCTCATCCGCACCTTCTTCTCTGCTCTTATCCTCTTATACGCCCTAATAAGGCTGCGTCGAAGCTTTCTGGTTGTGCTACAACACCAGGAGACTCTGCGTGTCGTCACTTGGAGTGACCCAGAGTCTAGACCTTGGGAGAGGTCAGGAACGAACAGAACCCTTGTTGGGACCCGGCCCTAGTTGAGCCGTAACAAAAGCTGAAGCTCCTCCCCACAGAACAGCAACCCTGGCCAGCAGTCTTTCGGCTGGTGACCAAATCAGAATCAAGGAGCAACTAATCGAAGTTCTGCTTCTGAAGAAACAAGTAGCGGAACTATACGTACGAAACGTAGGACTGACAGAAGGTCCATACTGGTT
>QLPA01000992.1:0-50394 GCA_003313945.1 Lactifluus pinguis
TTCGTGGGCGACGGTGGAGGAGCGCAGGTCCCAAAGGGGCTCGAGGGCGACAGCGGCGTGGAAAATGAAGATGCGAAAGCAAAGTTTGAGAAGAGACGACAGCGAGAGTCGCGGAGAGAAAGAAACGAGAAACAAAAAGTCATCAAAGGTGGGAGGGACTGGATTTTGCGCAAGAAGGAAGTACGTGGAGCTAGTAAAATCATTTGTTGCTTCCCTCATCTCATCGAACGCCCGCTAATTCCAGCTGTACCGGAGACGAGGAAAGGAAGACGTCCCTCACGATTCCAAATACACGGGTCGCAAAAGAAAAGCAATCTTCTAGAGCGCGGGAGCAATTCATCGTGTATTGTACTGTTCTTTGCGGGCATTATTGATTCCCAGCCAAAAGCTCCTTCGTTGATGCCACCGCATCCTTTGCGTCGTGTCTGATGAATGTGCCCTGCAACGCCGCCATGCTGACCCGGCGACTGGTTTTGATGCCATTGCCCACGATCTCCTGTAGTTGCATTCCGAGCTGCTCCACGTCATTAAGAGCGCCGTCTTCTGCCTGTCCATTGCGATAAAAGTTTGTGAAGAGCATTCTTGCCTGCTCTGGATCGGCGTCGCCGACGAGAACGGCCAAGTCGACACGACCAGGTCTGATGAGTGCGGGATCGAGTCTGTCTATGTGGTTCGTGGTGAGGAATATGACACGCTCTTCACCAGAGGCAACACCATCCAGAGCGTTCAAGAATCCAGAGAAAGTCACAGAAGACTGGTATCTGATTCCTGTCAGTCTGAGGAAGTCTTAGAGAAGAGGCTAGCCGCCTAACTCACCCATCTTCACTAGTCTGAACGCGCTTATTGAACGCTGCGTCCACGTCCTCGATGAGAATGAAGCTTCTCTCTGGAGCGTTCGACATTAGGTAGTTGAGCTTGTCATCGGTCAAGCCACGTTCGGAGAGATTCAGTAGGCAAATGTCGTACGACAGCGAGCCAGCGAGGGCCTGTATGAACGACGATTTTCCCGATCCCGGCGGACCGTGAAGTAAATATCCTCTGCGATACGGAATGCCTTTTTCCAAAGAAAAGTCAGTTATGACACAACAATTTTGTTTTTTGCATACGAGAATACACACCTCTGTCCGCGTACCACTCCCGTCGTCCGAGGAACGCGCTCACGTCCTCGACGATTCTTTCGCCAACGCCAGGCGCAAGCACGACGCTCCGCAACGGCCGCTTGCGTCGCGGTAGCCCAAACGGTCGCCACTCGGCCCCCCACGCTGTGTGTACGACAAGACGACCTTCCTGTCCGCGCAATGCAGCATCACGCGCTTCGGCGAGTAACGACGGGAACAACGAGCGGTCACGAGATAACGCCGTGAGCGAGACGGTTTCCCAAGGTGTTCCAGAAACCATCTGCATCGCTCGCGTTTCGCGTTCCCGCTTCACCTAGTAGTAATAATAAGAAAATGTACATATTGCGTTGTGAAGAATGTTTTTTTGAATGACAAAGACAACGTACTTGCATCCACGCGCCACGGTATTTAAGCCAGTGTACGCCAGGACCAGCGACGAGTCTAAAAAGTACGTCGGCACTACCGTTTTTGTGCTGTGCGTAAGCGGTCTCGACGCTGAGCTGGTGAGAGTGTGCCCAGGCGGGTCGACGCGTCGTACGTTGGTGGTGCGCGAGCCAGGCGAGGAACCAGTCGTAGGCGCGGTCCTTGTTGTTGATCTCGAGCGTCACGAGCAACCGTCGGCGAAGGGCGACCGAGGCTAGGATGGCACCACGACGGAGGATGGTGATCCCGACGCCGACTCCCTACGTTGTATGTGAGCGGTATAAGATGGTACGGGATGTCTTTTCACCACACCATCAAGCCAAAGCCAGCTTGGAAGTAAGGGCTATGCTTCACGGGTTAGTCAGCGAGACGACGTTGTAGACTGGTTAATATATGCGCACTTGTCAGTGGTGATAGAGCCCAGGAGGGATGCACTGGATTCTGGCAATGACATGTCTTAAGAGTCAAGACTAACGTGAGAATTGTACACGATGCACGCGAACAGAAAACACACGCGAGGTTACGGTTACTCAAGCAGGCTACATCATTTATGTATATCGTGCGAAAGCCTACATCCAACGTACTACCACAGCCGCAGGCGTACGATATGAGATTGGCACAAGTATGCTAGGCCCATTGCTTGGAATACGTAGAATCCGTACGAGAGGAAAGGGGAGAGTATCGTATAGAACAAGACTGAATCCGTGTCGTTGTGGATGAGAGTGATGCAAAGTATGGAGAAATTACAAGTCGTCATCTTCTTCCGGAAGAGGAACTGCCTCGGCCTATTAAAAATCTCATCAGATAACGAATTTGGACCGAGAAGGGATAATCGTACTTGCGCCAACTCCCGGTTGTACTGCTCCATCAAGGCAGGGTCAACTGAGACCTCGGCCGGCGCGAGAGCAGGAGCAGCGACAAATTCGAGAGAAGGGTTGCTAAAACGATTTGTAAATAGACTGGAATGCCACGAGAGACCAAGACGGGTGACTGACCCAACCAACTTGCGAGCCAGCCATAGGAAGGGCTTCTCAAAGTTGTAGTTTGACTTGGCAGAGATTTCAAAATATTGAATGCTCTTCTTTCGGTGGAAGGTCACGGTGGATGTCTTGACCTTCCGCTCCTAGTGTCCAGGATAGGAAGGTAGGTCAGACTTGCACAGATGTAGATGACAACGTGCGTACTTTGACATCAACCTTGTTTCCGCACAAAACAATTGGAATATTCTCGCAAACACGCTCAAGGTCGCGATGCCAGTTAGGAACGTTCTTGTAAGTAATGCGGGCGGTGACGTCAAACATTATGATGCCACATTGACCCTGAATATAGTAGCCATCGCGGAGGCCACCAAATTTTTCTTGTCCAGCAGTATCCCAGACATTGAAGATAATTGTGCCAAAGTTTGTAGAGAAGGATAGAGGGTGAACTTCGACACCGAGGGTGGCTGTGCAGTTGGGCGGTCGCATAAATAACAATAAAACACCACGCGAGGGGATTCTAATGTTCCCTGAGCGCGCCATCAAAGAAACGATGCACACCAATATATTTTTTCTCAAATTCGCCAGTCAAGTGGCGCTGCAAATAACGATTATAGTCAGAGGAGTGATCAGCGAGGGCACAGGGTAGCAAATTTTACGTTACCTTGACGAATGTCGTTTTTCCAGTGCCTCCGTCGCCAACTACTCGTCAAATACCGATCAGATAAAAGAAGGTGAAGAGGGAGAGGCGAGTAACACGAGATCATGGATCGATCGCGCGAGAAGAAAAGAGGAAGACAAGATGGTGAATGGCCGAGTTTATAGAGAGATCAGATGTTGCGATGGTGCTCACCTAGGACAAGCTTGAAAGTGGGAATCTGTTCGGTGGACATTGAAATAATCTAGAGAGACAAGGAAAAGAGAAAAGGAGATGAAGGCAGAGAGAGAGCGCAAAGGGCTGGTCAAAACTTGTCGCGACTCGTGGAAATTGTTTACTAAGCTGATTCCTCATCATCTCGTTGACTCGTTGTCACCTTGTTTCGTGATAACTTTTAGCTGTACATATAAATGACTGCCCTCGGAAACTTCACAAATGTTCCGATCTTCAACTATGACCTCCTTTCTGCCCCTGATACTCGATCTCTCTTTATCGAGCAGCTTCGCCACGCTCTCATCAATGTCGGCTTTCTCTACCTTGAGCATACACCCGTGCCCGATTCCCTCTTCGATGACGTGATCTCTTACCTGCCAAAGGTTTTTGGGCTTCCGCAGGAGCGCAAGGACGCGCTGCGAATGGCAAATTCGCCCCACTTCCTCGGGTATTCCCGCCTTGGCGTTGAAATGACCAAAGGCGCGGTGGACCAGCGCGAGCAGTTTGACATCGCGACGCCCTTCGAGAGTATCTGGAAGCCAGGCGATCCAGATTACCTGCGTCTTTGGGGCCCGTCGCAGGTAGGTTACCTCACAATGCAATGTGGTTCAAGCCGCCACTGGTAAAATGACGTGCTGCCCTCAGTGGCCGGAAGAAGAGGATGTGCCTGGGTTCAAAGTGACTTACTTGAGGTACCTTGAAGCGGTCGAGAACCTGAGCTACGAGTTTACCGAGCTTGTGGCGGTGGCGCTCGGGCTATCACCTGATGGGCTTGCGGAGTTCTTCAATGCTCGAGAGCTCATGCAGCACCGCTCCAAGGTGGGTTTTCACTACAGCACTGCAAAGCGTGATCAGATTACGGGGTAGGCCAACCGGAGAGAGGCGCTTGCTGACCGATAACCGTATGGGGATTGGCATCCCCATACCACCAGATCGTCAAGTACCCGACTCGAGACAAAGTCGCCTCTGAACAGGGTGTCGGCCCGCACTTTGACGGCGGTTTCTTAACCTTTGTAAGCTAGCAATTTTGATCTCTATTCTTCTTCCATTGCCCCGAGTAAGGCATGACATTCAACCGTACATGTCGCGCAAACCATGGCTCGATAGCTGCTACAAGCATCCGATCATCCCGGATTGCAGGTCCAGAATCTTTCCGGGAAATGGATCGACGTGCCCCCACGCCCTTATACGTTCGTCATCAATATCGGCAAAGGTACGTACACTCTCGCCCTCAATTCTTTGTATGCTGTTCCACTCCGTACGTATCGCGGGTATGGGGTGGACGCATTGACGCCAGTTGCGCGGGGCGCAATGACATAGGGCTTGAGTCGGTTACGCAGGGCCTTGCGCGGGCTACGTCGCATCGAGTGCTTGCTCCTGCCGCAGGCACGTCACCGCGGTACTCGGTTCCATTTTTTCAAAATATCGCGCAGGACTTGCGACTCGGCGAGCATACTTTGCAATGTGCGTTCTCCGTTCCCGAGATAGGCCAAGCTTTTAACTTTAATCTGTCGCCTCTTCTTGTTCTCACACGTGTAGGTCCTTCGGAAGTACTCAAGCTCAAAGAACAGCGGGGCGATCTTGGCGAGACAGAGTGTAAGTGAATAGCTCTGTTTGTGGGGTGCGTCCATGCAGATAGATTGACCATGCGGTGCAGCGGTAAACTTTTCCCCAGAGTATGACAGCCTACCGAATGGATACGTCTCCCTGATCAACCGAGTTAAGTACGTATTCGTCTTATCTGATCCCCTCTGGGGTACTCGGTGTTGGGGCTCTGGGTTCTGGGCTGACGGAATCACAGGAGTCACCCAGACGTAGCTGAAAGGCACTATCCCAATCTGTTCAAGCAGTACTATCCCAATGGCCTCCCGGCCTATGGGACTGCGTACTAAGTAAAGAAGAGAAGCGCCACAGCCGAAATTAAGTTACTCCCACGGCGCGGAAGAAGGAAAATACGGACATTGGTAACGGATGTAGAGACGTTGAGCAGTCGAGGCACATTTTGTAGATCCAAGCAAGCAGAAATGCGTAGATGTCGAGGGGGAGAGTTCTGGTCAAAATAGGGAACGGAGACGAGACGGGCCGCGCAACACGTTGGTGGCCCCTATCTTGTTTGTGTGCTTCTTCCTCGGAGGAAAAGTTCTGCAGTCGTCGTGTAAGGATCATCTGGACCGCTCCAGACATTTACTACCAGACTTTTGCCCGAATACCTTCCCAATGCACGGTACATCCATAGTGACGTGGAAACCCAAAGATCGTATTCAAGTGGTTTATATGCCCACAGTTGACAATTGTACCTGTGGTAAGTTCAGACGTAGCTAGCTAGCGCTTGGCGGCTAACTCTGGGCTAAGACTGGGGCTAAGCGCTGAGGAGTCGCGCAAGTAGCGCAGGAAAAAAAAAAAGAAATTTGCAAATGATTCACCATCAAAGCTTCCACTCGTCGGGTAAAAACCAATGGAGTGGTCAATGAGGCGCACAAAGAAAAAAAAAACTCGATAGGGAAGCGCCCGAGGGGTCAAGTATTCGAGGTTCGACGAGCTTTGGGGATAACTTGGTATCCTTGAACCTGAAAGGGGAAAAATGCACGCCATCTAGGTCCCATACGCCCTCGAAAAAGAAAGGCCGTAAGATTTGTCAAAGTAGAGTATCTCCAATCTGAACCCTTGACGCCGTCGAGTCGGGAAGGGGGTGTCAATAGTCGGGAATTGGTTGCGCGCTTCGATCTCGTCGGCCGGCGCTGGTTTCCGTGGCCGGTGATATGTCAGCCAGTTTTTTTGATTGACTTGTCAGTGAGTGGCCACCAGCGACCGCATAAGTACGGTGATCAATGGTCGATGCGCTAGTCTATGACAATGTTGCAGTGCATCGTGCAACTCAAGCATGCGTGGGTGTGAAAACTGGTGGTATTGGCAAGAAAGGGTTTAGTTGATGGGAGAATAAGCACATATGAAGTACCAATACATCGGGTATGCCAGTGAATGATTATGAAAACCGGGGCGTCATTAGTGATAAATTATGGGATTGCTGTGCTGTGCTGGGCCATTGAATAAAATTCTAAAAGGATAAAAGAGGTAGCGAGAGGATATTGCACGTGCACACAGGTCAAGAAGAGTGCGGTGCGCTTCCTTCTCACCCCTTCTCCTCTCGTTTTCACCTCAAATCATGCCCGTTTCCCCAACTCCCCTTCCACATCTCCAAGATCACCATCCTCAACCCCAGATCAAGTTATGTTCTTCATGTCGCTCTCCTCTATCTCAAGACATCGACCCCTCTCACTTTTTCCCCGATTCCGACGTTAATGACCATCTCATGTTGTGTCGACTCTGCAAGGATCGCACCCCGCTCCAGATCATCCAGCAATCCGCCCACGACCTCTCACCTTATCTCGACCTCGATGACGAATTACACCGACCGCACCCACATATAGCTCATGGTATCAACGAGGATCCTCCTCATGCACTGACCATCAACAGCCCCGTCCTAGAACCCTCCTCCCCAATGATCGGCCCTTCTTCACCTACAACCCCCCCATCTTCTTTCATTCCCACCGACAGACCCTTACCGACCAAAGTTTCATATGACACCCTTGTTTCTGCCGCCTCGAGTAAACGCGCGAAACTAGCTACTAACTCCACTTTTGTCCCTGATGGACCCCGTCTTTCTGTTTCATCTACGCCGTCGATTTCCTCTTCTATACGTTCAAACAGCGCCCCTGCACAGCATTCACTCACACCGGACCCGTCCGTCGACATCACGCGTATTCGTATGCGGTCTCAAGGGCATCATTGTCTCTACCCAGGCGCAACCTTCCAGGGCACTCAGAAAAGCGGACGTAATAGTTATGATGTGACCGTCTCTATAGTGGTCCGTTGATCTGCCGTTTATTCATAATCAGCTCATTCACCTCGAAGCCAGGATGTCGACTTTTCGTCCTCTTTCCTCTGCGGTTATCTCTGTATTCGGGGGCTTACAGACGATTGGCCGGAGCTCACGACTTATTTTGACGCAGAAATCATCGGTAGCCGATATGGCTTCTTGACCAGAGGTTGGGGTGCTGACGAAGAGGGTGATATGGTACACTGGGCACGTTTTCCGGCCTTCCGCCACGTCAAGAACAAGCTAAAGCCTCCGCATTTGACGATGGACGGCTACCCGGGCGCCGTGTTTATGCGATGGAAGGAGCGATTTCTAGTCCCCGACCACCGCGTGCAGGATATTAATGGAGCGAGCTTCGCAGGTAACTACCTTAATCTTATTTCTGAGCACGCCTTCTCAATTTGCTCCACCGCTTGGCTAGGCTTTTACTATGTTTGCGTTGATTTCAATTCACATGCCCAGACGCCACCAACACCAGCCCGCCAGGCTTCTTCTCACCAGACATCAGTTGTTCGGGAAGAGCCGGAGGGGCCACCCCTGCAGGTATCGATGGCACCAAAGTTAGAGCCGATGTCTACAGACAATACAAATTCACACCGTTCGTCATCCATCGGAACACGCTCAGCTCCCGGAGTGGCCACCATGAGCGGGTTTTACTTCCATCAAAACTCGGAGCCGTAAGTGCTACTCTGCTTCTATTGCTCACGCCAGTTGTTCACACAACGATTTACAGTTACCAGCAGTTATCCCTTCAACACGTCCCAGAGACCGTGAGCACTAGCTTTGAGCTCCGATGAATCCCCCTTGTGGGATGTACTTTTTTTCCCTGTTCGCACTTAAAGTAATCTTCTTCATTCTCATTCTCATTCTCACCCTACCCCACCCCTCATCGTTCACCGCTTATGTTTCTGTCTGTATTTACTACCCTTGTGTAGTTTTTGTAACGCACCGTATGATATCCAGTCAGTTGTCAGATTTTTTCAATGCATTCAATTGTTTTTTTCATCCGTGTCCCGCAATTTCTACTTCCGGCCTCGGTGTGTGAGCCGAAAAAAAAAAAGTTGCCCCACTCGTTTTCCGGAGCGCACCATGTGCATATATTCACATCAACCGTAACTGGGGGTGTTGATAGGCGCGGAATACAACTTGACATTTGTCTTCGACCGCTGGACCATGTCCACTGACGCACTTTTACCGGAGACCGAAGAAATGACGTGTGTAGTTATCATCGGCGCAGGGTGAGTAAACCACCGGTCGTGCTACGTACGCTCCAGCTAATTTTTTTTTTCGACTTGTGTCGTAAGGCTCGCCGGGATTGCCGCCGCAATTGCATTGAAAGAGGACCTTCATTTCGAAGGCTTCACCGTGAGTAGTCCTATTTCATCGCTCACTCAAAACCTCCACGTCTTTTTTTAATTTTAGATATACGAGAAGGCGCAGGATGGTGTAGGTGGTGTATGGAGGGTACGCGTCCTTTCAACCACTTTGAAGCAATGCGGTTTTCACACATCAGTCTTTATTTTTTTTCCTTCCCACCACAAAAAGGACAACACTTATCCTGTAACGACCAGTTTTCTGTTTGTTTGTGCACATATGTAAAAAGCTGACCGAGACGCGTTGAATGCAGGGTTGCGGTTCTGACGTTCCAGGACACTGGTACTCTCTTTCTCGCGCTCTCAACCCTGACTGGAAGACATATTACCCATCCCAAGATGAAATGCGCGTATACTCCAACGACGTATGGACGAAACACGGCCTAGAGTCCCACACGCGTTTCGGCACCGAAGTGGTGCGCGCGACGTGGGACGACCGTACGCACACTTACGATGTGATACTCGAAGACGTCGTCTCTCACACTCGCCGCACCGTCAAGGCCAGAGTGGTCATTAGCGCCGCGGGAGGGTTCATGGCGCCACGCGTACCGGAAGATTTGGTGAGAGGTAGAGAGAGGTTTCGGGGTGTGGCGTGGCACTCGGCAGAGTGGAGGCATGACGTGGCGTTGGAGGGGAAACGCGTCGGCGTGATTGGAAATGGGTGCTCGGCGTACGTTTTTTCTATTCGTCTTTGTGGGGAGGGGGAAGGGAAGGGGTTTGGATATACTGTTCTAATTTGCGATGCGATAAAGTGCACAGTTCGTGCCCCGGATTTCGGAGGATCCGTCGGTTGAGGTGATCAACTTTTGTCGCAGCCCTCAGTGGTACATGCCTCGGGTAAGCTTCATCAGACTCGCATTATTTTTAGATGGCGCACGTAATTAACCGATGCCTCTTTGGGTGTCTTTTAGCCCCAGTTTGACTACTCCCCTTGGACCAAATGGGTTTTTGCGCACGTCCCATTCGCAATGAGGGTTTACCGCTCCCTGATCATGGCCAAGGTACTTATAATTTCTACGTCTCCCGCTCCTGTGTTGCTAATTGACAAATCTTGCAGAGCGACATTAGTGTGATATACTTTCTTAGTCCTAAATCGCTATTCCACCGCCTCCTTCGACGAGTAAGTCTACCGGCGCAACCTCGTAGACGAGGATGGGCAAGCTCACAACTGCTGCCAAAAGGAATTGACGAAGTACATGAAGATGACGGCTCCAAAGAAATACCACAGCGTGCTCCTCCCCCAGTACCGTACGTTTGGCTTCATCTGAATATACCCTCCCAGTTTAACGTTGTGCCTACAGCGCCGGGATGCAAACGCCTGATCGTAGATCCTGGCTACCTGGAATGTCTTCACCGCCCGAACGTAACACTGACGTACGATGCTATTGAATGTATTGTGCCGAGTGGAGTGCAACTTGAGACGGGCCAAGTCATTCCGCTCGACGTGATAATTTTCGGAACGGGGTTCGAACTCGTGCGTCAGTTGTGGGTTGGAAGACCACTTGGCTGACAGCTTCTATTTGGTACCTGGCAGCTGCCCCCTCGTTTCGAGATCTTTGGCGTCGGAGGTGTTCGACTGGCTGACTACTGGAAATCGAAGGGTGGCCCTGAAGCATATTACGGAATGGTGGTACCTAGTTTTCCCAATTACTTTATGTTCCTCGGTACGCCCCTGCAGCGTTGTCGTGATTCCCACGAGGACTGATTTGGCACGGAATTTGGGGCATAGGCCCAAACAGCGCGGGCGGTCACGCGTCGGTTGTCTTCGTCGAAGAAGTGCAGGTGTGTGTGACTCGTTGCTTATATTTCCCCCGATGGAGTCTCTGAGGGTACGAGTTCTAGATCCAGCACACGATGGAATTGATCAAGCCCATCCTAGAGGGCAAGGTGCAGTCAGTTATGGTTCGCGAGGAAGCGAGCGCAAAGTACAATACGTGGCTGCAGAGACGGCTCGGACGGACAGTGTGGAACTTTTGCAACTCGTACTACCGTCGTGAGGGCGCCAATGAGAAGATTACGGTAACGTTCCCAGGACCTGTGACACAATTTTGGTGGCTCGCACGACGGCCACGGTATTCTGATTATGAGATCGTTGGACGACCAGTTGTAGAGTGGAAGCTGAATGGGGTGATGACCGTACTATTTTTGGTAGTCTCAGTAGCCGCGCTTAAGATAATTCAAAAATAAAAATAGACAAAATAATAAGTTAAGCGGGTAACCTGTTTGCTATCTTTAGCCGCTCAGCCTTCTTTCTTTCCCTTTGCTTTTCCATTTCTTACCTTCTTCACTTGACTTGACTTGACTTCCCTTCCCTTCCCTTCCCTCTCTTCCTCCTCTTCTTCTTTCTTCTCTCTCAACCTCGACCTCGACCTCGGCCTCGACCATGTCCGCTCACACTCATGGCAGCACAAGTTCAACTCACAATATCGTCGGTGTACATTACCGCGTCGGCAAGAAAATAGGCGAAGGCTCATTTGGTGTCATCTTTGAAGGTTCTCATTTCTCCGTACCCCCATCCTCTCCACTTCGCTCATCTCCTTGTCCTAGGTGTCAACCTCCTCAACTCTCAGAGCGTCGCTATTAAATTTGTGCGCAGTATTTCATACATTACCCCGCGTTCCCATTCACAACCCTTTCTTTTTTTTTTTGGGTTTCCATAGGAGCCCAGAAAGGCAGAGGCTCCTCAACTTCGCGATGAGTGCCGGTCATATCGCATATTATCTGGATGTTGTGCGCTTTACTTCTCCTTTCTTGTGGCCTGACACTTTGTTCTCATGCCAACTGCGTCTAGCTGGTATCCCGCAAATATACCATTTCGGCCAGGAGGGTCTGCACAATATCTTGGTCATTGACCTGCTAGGGCCAAGCCTCGAGGATTTGTTCGATATGTGTGGGCGCAAGTTTACGATCAAGACGGTGTGCATGGCCGCGCGGCAGATGGTGCGTTCCTCGCGCGGTTTGGACCGCACCCTTTTTGACGAGCCGTGGTAGATCTCGCGTGTACAAACGATCCACGAGAAGAACCTGATATATCGTGACATCAAACCCGACAACTTTCTCGTCGGTCGACCTGGGACCAAATCTGCTAATCGTACGCGCATCTAATTCGTTTCCGGTGTTTGTGTTCGATTGACTCTGGATCCAAGTTGTACACGTCGTCGACTTTGGCATGGCAAAGCAATATCGCGATCCTAAAACAAAGCAGCACATCCCTTATCGGGAGCGCAAGAGTCTGAGTGGCACTGCGCGATACATGAGTATAAACACTCACCTGGGCAGAGGTCTAATCTTTTGTCCGTTTACACGTCATTCATATTCTCATCCATTCACAGAACAATCTAGGCGTGACGATCTCGAGTCGCTCGGTCACGTCTTCATGTACTTTCTCCGTGGGAGTTTACCTTGGCAAGGCCTCAAAGCAGCGACGAACAAGCAGAAATACGAAAAGATCGGTGAGAAGAAGCAGACAACCCCCATTAAAGAACTCTGTGAAGGTTATCCCGGTAAGTTGATGTAACCCGATCACCTCTTTTTTCTTGTCCCTGATAAACGGACAGAAGAATTCGGAATTTATCTCAACTATGTCAGGAAACTTGGCTTTGAGGAATCGCCCGACTATGAGTTCTTGCGTGAACTGTTCGCAAAAGTGATGAAGAACAATAACGACGTGGATGATGGTGTATATGATTGGAATTTATTAAATGGTATTTCGTCCTTTTAATTGTCGCTCTCGTTTTCTTTCGACCTTTGTCATTCAGGCGGTCGAGGTTGGGAAGCCTCAGCAGTAAGTTTTTTTCCGGTTACCCGAGTAACTTGCTCACACCTCGCTGTCGCAGAGCAAAAATCAGGCGCTTTCTCCAGTTCCAAATGCCGCACCTCCACAATCGCCCCAACCTGATCGTCGAAAAGATCTCCAACACCGGGAATCCGACCGTCGTAGAACATCCAAGGTAAATTCACCGTCCTTTGAAGATTGACGGTGATACTGACAGCATTCCGAGGCACAGCAAATGCTTGCCCCAATAGGCACCAATACCCCAGGACAAGTTACCCCGCTTTCTGCCGCAGCACAAGTTAATGTTCCAGTTTCGGCATTGCATCGCAACAGCCACGTCCCGAGTCCTCAACATCCGTACGCCGCGGGTGGCTACGAATACCCTCGCGGCGAAGCAGGTGAAGATGTTCTCAACCAACAGCAGTATGGTCGAGCCTCACCCATGATGTCCGCTGCGGCACCACCAGCTATCAGCCAAGTAAGGGCACGCGCAGGCGACGTCGGCATGTCGCATGATAGAGCTGCACAAGATGACGAACCACCACCAAAGGCCTCGATATGGAAGATCCTAACATGTAACTGTGGCTGAGTATCCGTTGATTCCCCGTCCATTCATCACACGAAGTTTATCCTGGCAATCTAACCCCTCCTACCATCGCTAACCTGTTCACTTGCTTCACGATATCCATTTGCATCGCTCATCACCTTGTTCGTCGTATCTCCATCCCATATTTTTCTTATTTCCTGTCCTTCCTTAGATACCCTTCTACGTTCCTAATCGGTCCTTTCTGGTAGGCGTTTTTTATTCGGATGCTGGCTCTAATTCAGAATGCCGCGACTATATGCGTTTGTATGGACCATCATTGGGATTTGACGAGTAGCTTAGCACACAAATTGCGGGACTTTTTGAAGCTGGCATAGTTGTAAATGTCTGACAAAAAGTCCAATTGATTCCTTAACCAATCTCATAAACGTAAAAGCTCCGAGCTACTAGGTACCGATAACAACAAAGCGATAAGAGATATAAACATGAGGGATATCTGCTGACGACCGCGAGCAAAAGTGAACAAAAAAAAACTTGTCCGCGTCGCATCTATTAGTTATGTACAGTACATGACACGAACGACGATCGACCCACCAACTCAATTGAGTCCAACCACGGAAGGATCAATCTTCAATCAAAATAATTTGCTACCGCCATCCGCCACGCGCGTCCTCTGCGGGACCACCACGCCTGGCAAAACCCCGACCGGGGCTCAGACTAGGAGTCCGACCGACGTGCTGATTATCGCTCGGCGTCCACCGCCCCGACGAGTCTGCGTGGCGACGGTGCCCGATTTCGTCTGTCTGAATCGTCTCGGAACGCACTGGAGGTGGTAGCGGTGGTTGCTGCGAAGATTGATGATGATGTCGCTCGTCGTTCCCGTCTTCGTCATTGTACTCTGGATCGCGTGAGGATGAAGAGGAGAAATGGGGTGCTAGGGGAGGAGGAGGAGGAGGTCCGTGTTTGGTATAGTGCTGCTGCTGCTGTTCACGTGGTGGGTGTGATGGGGAACGACGCTCACGGTTATTGACGTGGTCATGTGGTAGGAATGGAGATGGCGGACGCTGACGGTCGCTCAAGTGTGGTTGTTGGTGTTGTTGTTGTTGTGGAAACGATGACTGGGGACGCTCACGGTCGCCGAAATGCTCGCGTGGTGGTGGGAGCGAAGTTGGGGGACGGTCCCAGTCACGGAAATGTGGGGGAGGCTTCCGGTCACGGTCGAACGCTTGTGAGCGGGCATGGCGAAATCTTTCGTGTGGTGGTGTCGGTCGTCGGTCGGTCTGGCCACGCCCACGTGGATATGGATGTGTTTGGTGCCGCGTGTGTGACTGCGAATGAGGGTGCCGCGACGGTGGCGCATGTCCTTGAGAACGGTATGAATCATCATCGCGCCACAGGGTAAGGGTAGGGGCCGAGGCTTGGGCCGAGACTGGTGCCGGCGCTGACGCCGGAGCCAGTGACGATGTCTGCTGAAGAGGTATCACCGTGGGAGTGGAGGGGTGTGGTGACATCTGAACAAACATCCCTTCTTGAGTGGACGGTTGCGTTGGGGGGACCGGACTTGTAAAGGCGGGACGGTTCCCTGAATAGCCTCCGCGCTGCCCCCCTCCGCGTGCGCGCCCCCGGTGAAAGGTGCCCCTACTATAGTGGTTGCTCTGGAAACCTCACGGAATAAGTTTTTCGTATGCAAGATAGAGTATGCGACACGCACCGGTTGTCCGTGATATTCATAGCCCTCTTGATAATGCTGCTTATTGAAACTGGCCGGGGTGTGATCGTCACGAGGACCCCAACCACCGTTCTCCTCTGCCACGGGTTCAGCCGCAAAAAACGGCGCATTTGGCTGAAATGTGGATACATGGAGAGGTGGTGCATGCATTCTATCCAGTTCCTCCAAGAGACGATCAATAGGTTCTTGAATTCGGCTCTGTGACTTGTCGAACATCTTCTCAAACTTGGTTCTCAGCTCGCAGGTTACCTTATTGATAGTGACCTCAAACATCTGCAGATCCCTCTTGGACTTCTGGAACGTTTGAGATAAGTTCCTAATCTCGTTCCGGAGGTCTGCATTGTCCTGACCCAACTTCCCGATCTTCTGGTTTTGATCCGCTACTACCATAACAAGCGCTTCAATCTTGGAGGTCGCCTGGATAAGAGAAGTTTCAAGAGTGGGTGTAGTAGTGACGACAACTGTAGTAGACTCGGGCCCTCGCGTCTTCTCGTCATGGTTCACAGATGTAGGTGGTGAGACACTCCGAGGCGACTTGGAAGCCCTGGCACTCCTCTGTGGAGCGGTTTAGGCCAGTAGGCACTCGCAATACGGGTGAGAATACACACCTTTCGTTTCCTTCCAGGTCGCGCGACTCCATCGAACGCAAGAGCGGACCTCTTTCGCTTCATGGCCATAGGGATAGATGCGTTGGGCGTCGGTGATGGCGATAACCCGGACTGATCCCCATCTACTGACGTACGTATTCGTGGGTACTTTTGTTTAGGTGAGTACTGGAGATAAAACTCACCTCGTGGAGGAGTTCCTGACCTAGCCAAAGTATAACTAACACTATCTTCTGGGCTGATCTCGGTTAGTGGAGATCCATCGCCCCATCCATTGCTATCTCGAGGGAGTGACATGTCCATTGGGCCGGACTGACCAGAAGCCTTGATGGCAATAATCAAGTTGAGGTGGGCGCAATTTATCAGCTAGTCGTTACTCTGGGGCAGTGAATGGCATGTACCAGAGTTCTATTAGGTTTGAGCCTGTCATACCACCCTAGCTTGATATAGGGTATATTCAAGGGCTGGCAGTGCTGAAATGTCAGGGCGGCAAAGGCAAGCTTCTGTCCCATTTGGTTTGACGACTCATCACATGATTCAAGTATGGCTTCCCCATCTGGAATCGGTGCCTTCATGTGAATCGTGTGCCATGAGCCATGGTCTAACGACTTGGTGTAAAGGAGGATGGCTTCTGACGAGTGGATACCAGTCTCCGCAAGATGTACGAAACATCGACTTTTGTGACATTTCTTGCATGGCAGAATGTCTGCGGCGTGGGCTACATGAGGCTGTGCTTTTCCGTAACACAGGGACACACGCTGTGTTTCCCGACATGTTCAGATTGCTAATCGACGGTGGGAAAACAAGGAACATCGCACCTTGTTGGCTATGATCTCCTCTCTCCGCCACTTTTGGATTGCTGTCCCTGCCTCAAATATGCCCGTCCCACTATCATCCGCGATTTTCCTACTGTGTGAGAGGGGGTATAAGTGTATAAGTGGTGGAGAGAAAGAAATATAACCTACTGGACGTCGATCTCGTCGAATTTATCCACACCGACGCGCGTGAGGGCTTGCACAGCCCTGTTATAATCAGTATACAAAATTTGCAAGGGCCAGCACTGCACAGGATCCATGAGACGCTCGCAGCGACAAGAACGTCCTTCCGCATAGCAACCTGGACAGATGTGAAGGCCATCGCTGACGCCTGATGAGGGTGAATTCTTGGCTGAAGGTGAACAACCCTCGCAGCAAAAAAAGCTAACGAAGATGTCGGAACCACAGAAATCGCAATTAAACAAGGGGTAGCCCTCGCTGTCATAGATGTTGTGATTGAAATCTTGTATGACATGAACTAGGGATCCTGCATTGGGATGGTACTCGTCTCGTATAAGTTCTCGGAAGAGTCCAAGCAACATCTGCACGTCATCGGCAAGATGTTTTTGGAATACGTCATGACTGCGCCATCGTTGTCAGTGTATCGTGCTTCTTAAAAGGGAGACCTACTAGCTGGCGCTGCTTTCTTTTCCCTTCGCCAGGTCCTCGAGTAGCGCAGTCTTTCGACGAAGCGTATGATGAATAGTACTTTTGATGCGGTATGTCTCTGCCCGGCATACCCTGATGGGAAATATGAGGACATCTTGCTACAAGTGGCAACAATGTCTCACCGCCTGTAGATAGGGAGTTCGTGGTGAAGAGCAATTTGAGCACTTTTAATCGTCATCCGTGACCAAGACAATTTCGCCGTGAGGCCACCGTGATTGACGACTTGGTGGCAGCTTCTTGGTGGCACCAACACGAGGTCGCCGACCTTCTGTTCGGTGATATAAACCTCGCAAGGTGCTGCAGCAAACTCTTCAACCGACATTGCATGAGACTCCAAATCCAATTCTTGGCCCAAGGACTGAAAGTATTTGGCCATACGTAAAGAGGCAGAGCTCTCGGTCATAAACCAGAACGCAGAAGCTCCGTCGTCGGCATAACACATAAGATTATGTCCAAAGGATGCGCAGAGATCCTTATGGCATGGCGTGAATGTATCTCCTAAGCCAAGGTAGCACATCAGGGTCTCCACACGTGCCTTTGAATGAAAGTGAGCGCATCAATTAGAGTGAGTAAAGTGCACCCACAAGATCGGGAAGATTTTGCATGATATCAGCTGGCCCGTAAGGACAAAGCGAGCGAGGAATCAGAGATGTAGTATCGAGCCATTTCTTCCAACCATCTGGGCATTCTATATCCTTTGCATACCACCGGGAAGTTTCTGAAAGACAGTTTAATGAGATTGGTTGAAGGGAGGATATAGCAAAATGGTTGACCATCCATGCTGGCGTAATTAGAAATAGACCCTATATGGTTCATAAATTCTTCAAAGGAGACTTCAAGATCCCGGCGGTCATGTACATTTCTGACCTGTACATCTGGCCAAATGTCACAAGTTGAACGCCGGACTACATAACTTAGCTCACGCTGTTTTACATTTCTACGTATCCATTGGATATCGAACATAGAGGACGGCCAAGCCCGATGCTCACGCATACCCTCGATGACGAGAGGCACTCCAGAGGTCTCGTGTTTGCAGATGATCGCGTCGATGTTCTTGTCGGAAATAGATACACGAGGTATTTCATGAAAGCGAGATCCTTTCATAACAAGTCCATTGAGAGACCAGCCAGCAGAGGTGAGGAAAGGCTGCTGCGACATGGTGGAAGAAGATGACAAGAGGACTGGCGTGCTTGCCTGCCGACCGATCCGAGTTGCGTCGCGATCACGTGGGAACAGAGCCTAAGATTACATCAAAAGCCACGGCTATAGGGACAGGAATGAGTGAACTCTAATGACCAGGGTCATCAGACACATTGTCCTGGCATGTTGTAAACCGATTTATGGGTGACTAACACAATGAGAGACAACATACATTGACTGAGTTGGATAATTCTCGTTTAGGGTGATCAATTCCGAGTCGGGGTCACACCTTCCTTTCCGTCGTACTGCATGTCCCAAATCTCATCCTCCTCGCGCACTGACCTTGATATCTGGGAATTCGTCTCTTGCTCTAAATGTCATTTACCCTTCTCATTGGGACCATCTGCCCCTCCCCAAGTCCCGTTTTGGCTTACTGAATGTGGTCATGTCTTATGCAACCTGCACCTAAGTATGTCGCCCTCATCTCAACGGTGCTCCTGCAGATTGACAAGCTTCTTAGATGCTGACCAGTCGTGTTGTGTATGTGGAGCCCCTCAGATACAAATGATAGCTCTTCAACGGGAGGTACGCTTCTTCCCTTGGGTTGATTTGAGAAGGACCTGAAAACCACAAAGCTGGATCCCCCGATGTCTGACTGGTTTTGTTCAATACCCCATACAATGGACACGCTCTCGTACTCTATCAAGGTTCGTGAACTTGGTCATCTTCAATATGTACCATGACTGAGGTTTTTCAAGTTTCAACAAGATATGTTGGCTTCACTTATCCGGTTTCTTCGCGAAAAAATGGCTCAGCAAAAAGAAATCCTTCTTCGCGTCAAGCAAGAGCGTGAGGAGCTGAAGAGCTTGAGGAAGTGCGCGCGCCCAATGCTCCGTGTAGATTCATAGTTGACGTGGGCTGGAAGGACCGCTGAGGAGCTCCGCGCAGAGAATGAACAACTCCGATTATATGCTGGTTTGCATGGGAATAGGTCCAACGGTGCCGCCAACTTTAGCGGTAAACGCCAAAGAACGGACGCATACAGGTAAGGTTTTCTCTAGTCTGGGACTCCAGGCTCACTCCTTCCGCAACCGCAACTAAATTTGCATAGTGCTGATGGAAGAAATCCCTCGAGCCCTCGCTCAGTGATCACACCTCTAGGGCCAAACAGACTAACTTTACCCGCTGGTCATCAACCACCTGTGCGAACCTCGAATACAACTACTGTGCAGGATCCGCTGCGGCCACTATCTAGTCGATTGCGGTATGGCTTGATAAGACCGCGCGAATTGTGCTTATTGTTGCAATTTGACATACCTTTTGAGCAGTCAATTCGCGTTTGACCCATCGCATATACCGCAGGGTCAACCAATCGCCTCGAAGCTCCAACAAGGAACCTCCCATCAGCAGCAGCTGCGCAAGATGATGCCGCCGCCCCCGCCAAGTCGAGATAAGGCAAAAGAGACATACCCATCTGGGGTCTTTTCTCATGCCCGTGGACAGCTACCTCTAGGCGACGGAAGCCTAGCACAGCCCCGGTTACCACCAGATTCTACGTTTGGGACAACCATGGCTCACCGCACAGTTCCTGTAGCTCCTAAGCGCTTCACGCCTCGGGCATCGAGCTCCTACACGCCTTCAGGTGCCAACTCTCGCTTTGTTCCTCAGACTCCTGACTCGAGGCGCTTCGTCCCTGCTACCACTGCTGCCGGGTCTCGAGTCCATTCTCGCGCTGGTTTCCCTAATCCACCGTTACACGACGGGCAGAGGACACCATTCTTTCCTGGACCAGGGTTGGGCTGAGTGAGGTATCCTCCTCCGGGTCGTCGCGTCGTTTTCTGTCCTGGGTTCGCTCCGGATGCCGTCAGCTTCTCCCGCCTCCAGTATCGCGTTCTGGGGATCGGGTGTTGAGCGCATGATTAGTTTGGGGGGTTCTGCTCATTTAGGCGAATGGACTTCTTATGTTTTTTTGTTATGTCAGCTATGTGCGGAAATATCATCGTCGCCTAGGCGGGCTTTGTCATGAAAAAAGGGAAACCGTCGGTGAATGAGGGTGACCATGACAGGCGGGCTGTCAATAACCTCGCCTGTCTTTGCAAGACAATGGATAGAAAACACAGTCACCTCTACTAACAACCATATAAGCGTTCAGACCAGACCTCCTCACAAGCGTGGTAGTCGGAAAAATGGAAGCCGTGGCGAATTAGGTTTCCAGCACTTGGTGTTGAGATCGCCAACAGATAATAGTTCGAGCTTAGCATCCCACCGTGAGATGTAGAAGAGAACCGGTGCCCCCAACAGCGTTAGCACGTCGGCAGTTGACGTCGCTTCAAGTTTGACACAACACGCCTAACTCACTCGCTAAGGGCGGAAAGTAAGAGCGGAAAGTTATAGGATGACTTGTATTCGATTGCCTCTGCGATGATTCAAGACATCCGTCGTGCTGTAATGACCTGGTGAAAACTGCCCCGCGGATCCGTGAGACCGGATCGGCACTCGCGATGGTGAGATCGTAATAGCATATATATCGGACCACCTCGTTACGGTGCTGCCTCGGTGAAATATGCTGTGTTGCCCCACATTCAAGCATATCCCCTGTAAAAGCATTCTGAGCAAGGCTGCGTTCTGGTCAAGAGGCAGTCCACTCTCTGTGTGCACGTAGGCGCAACAAGCGCGGTCTGTGCCGAGACAGGTGTTTGTTCAGGTTTACCGAGGGCTGTATGGCAACACAAAAAACTGCGCAGTCGGTAACTCCTCTCAATCATAAACGTCATGACCTCTTATCCAGTCGCCCAGTATGGGGGCGAGAACCAACAACACGAGACATACAATGAACCTCCACAATTCAATCCATACAGCCTTCACCGTCCACAGGAGTCATACGATCAGAATCACTACGCAGAACCGTATACAGATGAACCGAGCAACCCTCTTCCGCAAGGTCAACCCGTCCAGTCGCTTGCGCCAGTTAACAAAGAAGCATCTGCTTTCTCTCCCGACGAGTTTGCACCACCTGCCAGAAAAGACCCGTGCGTCGCATCGGCTTGTACACTGGCATAACTCACAATTTTCTGCGACAGGAGCGCCCGTAATCTGCGTGCATGGAGATATGAGCAGGGTCGCCCGCTTTGGACACGGGTGAGTATCAACTGGCTATCTATGGTCACGGAAGCGATAATGACATGGATTTATCGACATTTCAGGGAAGTAGACCAGGATGCTTCTGTCGCTTCTTCTTTTGTACTTTCTTTATCACCTTATTCCTCATCGTCGGGATTATCCTTTCTCTTGCACTGGTGCGTCGCCATGGTGGTGCCGCTCGTTTACATACTGATCCCGATTTGCAGTGGATACGACCTCCAGATATCATCGTTGGCAGTATCAATGGTTCAGTACGTTGGCATGATTCACGAATTGTGCCGAGACTAATGCCATATCATCTCAAAGTCCTCAGTAGTTGCCCAAGGTGCCACAGCCTTGAACGACGGAATACAAGTAAATCTGGGCCTTCCCGTAGAGTAGGCAATTGCCCTTTGTGCGCGTATAGCACCACTGAAAACCCTTGTTGATTTCAGAGTCGTTAACCCAAATTACTTTTCCGCAAAACTCACAAATGTCCACGCAGACGTGAGTCGTGAATGCCCGTCCCCACCGTCCCCACACTGACGCAAGTCCAGATCATTTATCCCATCAATAATACACTTATTGGTAATGGGACACTCAAGAATGTGGACTTGCCGTCACATACAACTACCACATTCACCTTCCCGTTCTCGCTACACTACACCGCGGCTATCGACCCAAATCGCGCTATCCTTGAAGATCTCGTGACTAAATGCGGCAGCTCGCAAAAAGATCTAACAATAACCTACAAGCTCACAGTTGGCGTGAAAGTCTTCTTTATCACGGTTTCACCGACCATCAGCAATCCGATTTCTTTCCCCTGTCCCATCCCCGAAAGTACCTTGCAGGTCAGTTCCCTCATGAACCTTGCTGCCTCTTCAATTATGAACTTTTTTTTTTGTTAGTCACTACTGAAGAAGCTTGGTGTTGGGTCCTGAGAGGGTTTGCTCTAGACCATAACGATCGTTTTCCGGACTGTAGATGGATAGTTGTGATTGGATTACTGAACGATTCTTTTCATGTATGTTGCATAATTTTACGGACGGACAACTACTAGTCAACGACAGCATTTAACTTGATATTGGTGATGTTGATCCACGTGTTTGAACCCTTGTATCTCTTTGCACCGTAAGGATTCTCGAATGGACCCATACACATCAACACGTGCATGCCATTCCTCCTTTCTCGCTAGAACTACCAGGTTACCAGATATATGTTGACTCGCCTCCCTTGAGTTCCTAACGAGGGCATCGTATCTCATGTTTCATAGGTTTTGATCACTACTTGCAATGTTGCGCAATACCTCACTCAACTCGGTAGCGATAATCGCACGATGAGGTGGCTTGCCAGTGTCGGGTATTCCAGTCCGTGCGCGGTACGTTATGAATCTCTTATTGGGTACATTCATTAGGTGTTGGCAGGCATTGAACTGACCGAGAACGGTGTACGCGTATCCATGAAAGGGGCGAAGTCGGGATAATTATGATGCGATTAATGACATTTCAATTGACAGGTGGGGTGCTTTGATTTGCCTAATCCATCGCAAGTTGAGACAGGTGCCCCTTGGACGTAGAATGCTGTGCTTGTAATAAGGGCCAAATTTGAAACCGTGCCGCCGGTGCCGGCGCAATTAAGTGTCATGTGGCCGAGGCCGTTTGACCGTCTTGAGACTCGCGGATGAGTTGCCCATGTCATTCATATTCCGCCCCCCTTTTTTTTTATGGATCTTCCAAGAAACCAGGTTTTGACAAGTGACAGGGATTAGGTCTCGATGACGATCCGTCCGAATTAGTGGTTTTGCCACCTCTCTCCTCTTCTCTCAAATGACATTTATATCCTTCACAACATTTGCTGTTGCTCTGTATGATGTCCTCGTCTCTCCCCGCCGGTCCTACTCCTCTCCAATCCTTTCTTGGTGGAGTTGGCCTCGCCCTCCCCGTGCAGGCACTCCTCTCTCTCAACCATAGCATGTTTGGTATCTCTGGCTTTATCCATCGTGCCGTCCGCGGGAATCTGGACGACATTACCTCCCTTCTCGGCTTGATCTCTGGCGGTTTCGCTGTCGCTTTCATCGAGGGTGGCGGCAAACCTTTGGTCCAAAATTCACCCCCACTCAACCTAGTCTTATCTGGCCTACTCGTCGGTGTGGGCTCCAAGGTATGTTCCGAGTCGATCCCCGTTTTGAAACGCTTATGGTAATTTACCTAACGCAATTGCACCCGGGTACACTTACGCCCAGATGAGCAATGGTTGCACATCCGGGTACAACACTTTCTTCCACTCATGGACATCTACTTACACACACTTTTCATTCTCCACCTAGACATATGATTTGCGGCCTGTCACGTCTCTCCATCAGGTCAGTCGAATAGGGAATTCTAATTCCCCTGTGGAACCCCTGGCCCTTCTCACCTCACCTCAGCCTCCCCCCCTCCTTCTCCCTTCCATTCTTCCTCTCTTACGACCAAACTTCCAGGTCTATTGCAGCAACTGCAACATTCTGTTTAACAGCCTCACTCACCGCGCGCCTCTTCCACGGCAGCACGTTAACGCGCATACCAGGAGATCCCTCACTAGGCGCTCACGGAATCGCATTCCTCACTTGCAGTATAGCCGCGATCGTCTCGACCCTCGCCGCCTCGCGTATGATCACGGCAGGTATATGGGCCCGTCAAGTCATCGCTTTTAGCTCCACATTTGCGTTTGCATTGGCCTTGCGCCTCTCCAACCTTTCCGACCAACGTCGAGTCCTCGCATTCTTATTGACACCCGCACACAACGCGTTCGACTCGTCACTCGTCTACCTCGCTATAGGCGCGGTACCACTGTCCTCTTTACTCTATCGCGTCGGAAAGGTACGCGTACCGAAAGAGGGTGCAGTCGACGGCCGCTTGTTAGCTGGAGCGGCCTTGTTCGGCGTCGGCTGGGGAATCGAGGGTATCTGTCGTGAGTCGGCCACGCCTCCCCCTTGTTATCCATCATCCCCCTCTGAACAATCATCCATAGCCGGTCCCGGGCTAGTCAATTTTGGTTGGGCTCTTGCGGCGGGCGCTGGCATTAGGCCGCTTGCGACATGGTTGGGTGCCGTTATCGTTGGAGGCTTCTTGGTGCCGTCATAACGATTAATCACACTTATCTTTCATCATGCCACTCTCATATACGATATTCTCATGGTTACAATATATATTGCAAAGATGCTTGTAGAAACGCAAAAAGTGTAAGATACATCACAGAATCAATCAGCACTGAAAAACACCCTTTTTATGAATTTGCGGCGGTGGCGGCAGGTGTCGACGCTGGAGGATTTTTACTCCGTCCCCAACGCACGTCAAGGCGCTCGCCGTCCATATCGAGCCCATTTGCCCAGGCTTCTGCTGCTCGCTCTGCCGATGTGCGGTCCTTGAAGTTGACAAATGCGCATCTTGACGCACAGGAAGCGATCAGTAAAAAAGACGACGCATGGAATTGAGGAAATTTACCTTGATTTTGTCACATGGACTATCGAGCGCAGAGATGCAGGCTCAACGCTAGGTAATGACTTTATGACGCGCGTTCGGATGGTCTCCTCCGTCGCGGATGGAGGTAAAGAGGACAAGAAGAGTGACATCTAACCACCCGTAACCAACGTGTGTGAATCACCGGAAAAAAATTAAACAGTTTAAGCATAAAGGCGACGTACCACCGATTCATCTTCTGGCGGCGTGAGGCCTTGCTTTTCGGCATGCCCCGACAATATCTTGCGCGCTACCGGATCGCTACGACCAAAGAACCGGTCTTGGATATTTTGTTTTGACAACTCGTTTTGTACGGGTATCTCATGCCTATAATATCATATACATACACGGAGGGGGGAAAAATGTTCAGTTGCCGATTCCAACATAATTGAAATGAGACGGACCGGTAAGGACAATCGGTGCCACGATTGCACTCACCCTTGGCGTAGAACGAGCATACGTGTGGCCGGTTGCGCTTGTAATACGGTTCCGTACGCGCCAGCTGTTTCAACATCTCGCGACCTGCCGATGACGTCCGACCCTGATTCAGCTGATTATCACTCCCCGCAAACTAGTGTTTCCCCCCCCCCAAAAAAAAGAGTCACACTGTCAATATCTATATATTACCCTTACAGGTGAAGCGCACCTTGGTTTCCTGATTCTGCGCGTAATATTCCCGGTTGATTTCGCTCGTCGGAGCCTCGTTCGAAACGCCGAGCGCGGTGTCGCGCACTTGTGTGGGTAGGTGGTATTCAAGGTCGAGTAGGCACGTCTGGCATACGTTGCGAGTCTTGGCACACGTCTGACAGACCACAGTCGTCTTGAAGCGCATGCCCGCACCTGGGTTCCAGCGGAAGACGGTGAACGGTCGCGCGCAGGTTCCGCATTCGCGTCCAAACTCTTGCTTTGACTTTTTTTATTTGGGTCGTCGGTCAATGAGCAGCCGCAGCGAGAGAGGAAAGGGTGCTTACCATCCTGATGAATGGGTTGTCCCCAAGGCCTTTTCCGCTTGGTTAATCGGATTGTGAGACGAGGATGGAAAGACGTACATGTCTCGCAGAGAATGGGGAATTCGCTTTGTTCCCAACCAGCCTTGTTGATGTCAGCTTTTGGCGGCATTTTGAATACTGAGTTGATGGGAGAAGCAGAAGAACTCAGTCAGCAAAGGGTGTCCTGATACCACAGCTTAATTGATGACTCAGCCAACCTTAACCTTGTCTTAGGTTCGACCTTTGTACACCCTCAAACTAATTACTTGTATCAATTTACGAATCGGAGTACGTGATGCGCAAGGACAGGCTGAATGGAAGAGTCGTGGCGGTTACAGTTACATCCCCCCCATCTGCGACGAGCTCCGACACCATTTTCTCCAAATTTGGCCGTGTCACTGCTTCCAATTGCGGCGGTGCTTGGAAGTAGATCTGCTTCGTTTGCGTCGACAGCGATGGCCTCTTGATTTGGCTGATTGGACGTCAGATGTGCAGGTAGGGAAGAAACGAAAGGAGAGGGGACACACATGTCTTGCCTTTCGATCAACATCTCAATGAGATTTTCAACTGTCCAGCTCTTTGGAATAGAGATTTCGAGGGACTCTCCGCCGCATACTGGACAGTCCTTGCGCTGCTCATAATTAAACGTGTGAGAATATACAGATTCTAAACCCATGAGCATAAAGTAGTTGTTGAGGTACGCCGCTGAGCTGGTTGCGATCTTGAACGCTTCGTTGCAGCAAGATGCTGAGAAGTGGTGAGTGCACGAACGACTGGTGATGAGGTGACATACCCGCGATAATGGCATTGGTGGATGCGATTGCGGGAATGATGTTCTTCACAACGCCTTGTGTCAATGTCCATGTGACACCTTCAATCTTGAACTCTTTGGCTCTTTCTAAAGCGATGTTGTACAACCATTGGATGTGCTCCGGGTCATCCGAATCGAGCTTTGTCTCTGTAAGAGAGTGGTCAAACGAATCCTCTGCCGTGAGAAAGAGCAAAACTCATACCGCCTTTCACTTTTGGCCACTCTAGTACGGATGCCCATTCTATGCAATGTTCCGGGAGACGAGGGGTGTTTGCGATTGTGCAGATAGGGAATGTTGTGGGCTTGTTAAGCATATCGAGAGAACATTCGTAACATGATGTTACTGTGGGCAGAATGACACGGGCCTGGCCCTTGAACCCTGCAAACTGTTCAGATACGGCTAAATAGCAAAAGATAATGAATCAAGATCAAGACCTTCGGTGCCACCATCAATCAGCGGTTTCAAACTCTCTGGGTTCTCTGGATCTACGAGTTTCACGAGAGTTGCATTGATCCAACGCCGTGCTTCCACCGAATCAAGTCCGCAGATGACGAGGTTAAATTGCATGTAATAATCGTCATCTTTGTCTTGGATTTTGCCGTAATATCTTCATGAATGTTATGAATACTATTTAGGATATACGATCAGGTAGACTCACGGCGTGACTGTTACACCAGGGACACGCATCATGATGTACTCTGCTGCCACTGTGGCCTTCGGTTTACCCACATCTTTGGGTCTGTAAGAGAGGGGCGTCGATCGCGTTCAAAAAAAAGCCAAGACACCTACGCACGCACCTAAAGAGAAACTGTCTATTAAGGTTACTAAGGTCGATTGTGTCCATATCAATGACATGTATATCTTTGAATCCTGACAGAGATAGGTTTGCGAGGATCTCACACCCCAGCCCTCCCGCGCCAATAACAAGGACCTTGCACTGCTTTCGAAGAAAGTTTTTGACCTATAAAAAAAGCAAAGGTATAGGATAATTAAGAGCTGGACGGCGAGATTACTTACACCGTCCCCTGCCATAAACGAGTCTGGATCTGTTCGTGGCCCCGGACTATCCAAGACTTGATCTATGTGATAATACCTATCTTCCCAGTCTGAATAGTGAATGCCATTAGTGATAGGGGCACTGGTGGTGGTCATGGTAAGGGCTTATATTAGCGGCACCTGTACGAGTTGCACTGACAGTCGCGCGCTTGATGGCACGTGAGCTACTTGATCACGACGCGTTGATTACGTGCTCGACATGGACACTCTTCACTACAGCGGTCACCTTTATTTTCGTCACCGTCTAGTTCTCTCTATATTAGCCGGCAAGGCTATAAAAATTGACAAAATACGTACAACCGACAAAGATCCAGGACTTCGCGGTGCGTTATCCCATACTCAGAGGCGAAGGTATCCACTGAACGAACACCCAGACTATGAAGTTAGCTTGCTAAGACTCATCGAGAAGGTGACGAATGGTACTATTATAGAGATATCTCTCACAGGTGTGACATATCTTTGTTTTGTTCACTGTGCAACTAACAATGTTAGGCACTGCAATCCTCGTCAAGCCTGGAATTATCTCTGGGGGGCAGGTCGTCCACGAATGCCCTCTTTCACGGTCCATAGGATATTTTCTGGAACCTATTATTATGCTTGCTCCGTTTTCGAAAAAGCCGCTTTCCCTAACTCTCAGAGGCATCACTACGGACGACAAGGATCTGTCGGTGCGTCTGTTCTAGACGACTCGACCTATCCGTGTAACCACTTTCATCAAGGTTGATCTGATACGAATAGTTACTCTTCCTCACTTGGAACCATTCGGGATTTCAGATGGGTTAGAGCTCAAAGTAGGTAGCGTATCCCCAACGGTGCACTCTTGTACTAACGTCTACAAAGATCAAGAAACGAGGTTCACCTCCTCTTGGAGGAGGCGAAGTTCTCTTCCTTTGTCCTATAGTGAAGCAAGTCAAAACCCTCAATTTTGTTGAACCCGGAAAAATCAAGCGTATACGAGGCATCGCGTATGCCATTTCCGTCCTCATTTACTTTTCTCAGCTGACAATACCTTAGACATGCTGTACGTGTCAGCCCACAGTTCTCTAATCGCATGATCGAGGCCTCTCGGTCTGTGCTTAACCGCTACATCCCCGATATCTATCTCTACTCTGACGTCTACAAAGGCGAGGAGAGTGGAAAGTGCGGGCCTCTCCAGCTCTACTTGATTGGACTCATAATTTTTCTCCTTTTTATTAGATCCCCAGGATATGCACTTTCGCTTGTCGCAGAAACCACGACCTCTGCTCTCCATTGTGCAGAAGCTGTATCACAGCCTGGCGTTGCACCAGAAGATATCGCTCTTCAAGCCACACGGTCTCTACTTTGCGAGATAGAAAGAGGCGGATGTGTCGATCAGAAGCACCAAACCCTTGTTCTTTTGATGATGGTGCTTGGTAGTGAAGATGTAGGGCGTTGCAGAATGGCAGAACCCACAGAACGAACGTGAGTGGAGAAAAACAAGTGCCCGGTCATCTGCTAAGTTTGTTTTCTCTGCAGCATACAATTCCTGAGAGATGTGAGGGACGCCTTCAGTACTTCATTCAAGATCGTTCCCGCCGATAGATCGGGCGATTCGTCTCAACTCCTCTACTCGTGCTATGGCACTGGTTATGTCAACACGAATCGGTCATTGGCGTGATTGCGCGAATTCTCTGGGGATTTGGGGCAATGAGAGTCACTAGGAGAGTCACTAGCGTCAGGTCGCAGGATTTCTATTGGCTCTGGTGCAATCAGCCACAGCCCAGTGGGTGTAGAGGCTGCGGGGTTACAACTGCACGGACAGGCGAGCAAAAGGGACACCAAGAAGATGAGATCTTCGAACATCACAGGTTCACCACCGTAAAACTCAACTAGTACAGTCATATCGTTACACCCAGATTTACCGATAAATCACTAATACCTTGCCAAAATCTCCATCCCCTGAACCTTCTCCCACCGCAATCAACCAACGCTCCAGTGTTGGCCATCCTACCTCAAAACGACAACATAACTCATCTGTGTGGTGCTCGCCATCGAGAAGAGGTACTAGCGCAGGCGGATACGCCAACGGCTGCGACATCACAACGGGGATGGACGGCGCAGCTGCAGCTCCATTCGTCTGCGTCTTGACTGCCGGTGTAGAAGGCGAGCGCGACAGTCTGGGGCGCGCCATAATGTGTTGTAGACGAGGTTCGGCTGTTGGCGTTCCTAGCGCCTGCGTGATCTCGAACAGGGAAGCGGCCGTAGTCGTCGAATGACGCCTTGGCTCGCGCGACGCGCGAATTGTCCGTGGGCTTGGCGGTCCCGTCGCCCGCAGACGTATGGTCCCCAGCGATGCCTCTGCGGCACGCGGTGGCAGCGAGACGGTGCCGCTGGTTGAGTGGGCGCTCACAGCCGCAAAAGCCGGTGAGGCTTCAGAGGTGCGACGTCTGGGACGTACGGGAGATGTTGATATTGGTGATGATGTGGCGAGTTGCCCAGGGGCGACGACGGTCAGGCTGGTGGCGCGTTTGCGGCTGCCTAGTACCGGGGACGGAGGTAAAGTGGTGGTGGGCGGTTTTGTATCGGTGGTGGACTTGTCGTTGTTGAGGAGCACTGGCCAGCGATGGACGCGGCGTAAGAAGCCCTGTGGTCCGTATGTGAGAACTTTTGTAGCGCGTGTGGGGGGTTTATTGGTGGAGGAAAATACATGCCTTGATGACGCCGAAACTCGCGAACCTCCTGACATCGATGCCGAGGCTGCGCACGTCATGGTCCTGCATCCACTCGAATACGGTCTTTCCCGGCCTCATTCGGGAATACAGATGAAGGAACTCTGGCCAATCTGGGATCGCTCTTCCTGTAGTATAAGTGAGGTGTAAGCCTAATGCGAGCAGGGTTGAAGTGTGCGATGGCGTTTACCTTCCTTGATGACAAAGGGACCACATTCATCTTTTACGTGTGCCTCATCGGCAAGCCACTGGATGCTTTTTCGAAGCGTATACATGTTTGAATACTGGAATATGTCGATTGTCATGATGACTTGATAGTATCTAGGACACAAGAGAGTACGTATTGGTGGACTGGCATGGAAGGGGTGATATCCTTACAACAGATGAGAGATGGCTTGGCGTGTCAACACGATGTCGCAACCTGCGAGGTGTGCGATACGGGCTACGTGCTTGGTGCCGTCGATGTGTTGACAAACCTAGCTCTTGTCCACCACGGTCGTATGCATAAGTGGCTGGGGATAACGTACCTTTGCCATCGTCAGATCCCAGTTCTGCCCTATGATATTTTTAAAGTTGATGAGAGCCACTGGTACCATCCAATCTTTGACTGGAGGTGGGTTTGGGTAGAAGGGGAATATCTTCAACTCTATAGAGTTGAAGTTGTCTATTGGGATAGACGTCTCGGAGTAGGAGTTCAGATCTTCATACAGCTGCTCCAGGATGGCATGGATTTTGAAGGATGTCTCCGGCGACGACAAGAACAGCGACTCTTCCTTCAAATTTCAAAGTACATGTGGTCCTTATACCCGTGAAATAAGTGTAGTGTACGGGCTCACCTCGCAAGCTGTCAGGACACGATTCACCTTCCGAACGACAGGTTCGTAGCAGCTGAGATCTGCTCCAGCATCGAAGACAAAGCAGACATTGAACCGAAAGAAGTTCCGCTCGTACTTTCCCGACAGCTCAACGGGAAACCCGAGTACTTTATATGTCCCGGCGGTGCAAGTTACGAGACGGCCGCAAAGAGGACTCTGAGCGATGATATACTTTGAGATATCGTCAAAGTTGAGCAGCGTGCGACTGGACGAGATGGAATTCTTGAGAGGGGAGGATTTTATGCGGGACTCGGACCTATCGGGGTGGACAAAGACGATGCTGGACGCGCGCGAGCTCCCCGACGGGATAGGCGAGGCTCTGCCTGAGATTGGCCATGCAGAGCTGGCGATCAAGCCTTCGGGAACTTGATAGGCAATTTCAGGGCCTCTTTGCGGGTCAAAGTGGGCGTAAAAAACAGATCTAAGTCGAGGGAGAAACGAAGCGCCATCTCCAGCCATGGACGCGTCCAAAGGCCTTCGACGCGTACGACAGTAAAGCCGATGACCGTTCCACACGGCTTTCACGCTCTTCCCCTTCCCTTGGCTCAATTATCCCTCGCAGCGGTCTTAAAATGCGGTCAATCTTTTCGCTGGTCAATATACCCTCTTCATGCAGCCTTGCCATCAGATCCTTCACATGAGTATCGTTTGTGTTTGCAGGACCGTGTCGTCTGTCTTCGTCAATCTCCGGACACCCTCTTCTACCGTTCTGTCTTCCAAGACTTGACGGTGCCTCCAGAAGTAGAAGCTGCGCGTGATCATCAGACCTTGCTATGGCTCAAAGATTACTTCCAGCTGGACATTGATCTTGTGAGGTTATACGACGAATGGAGCGAGAAGGATCCCGTCTTTGCCAGGTTCAGGGAAAGGTTTCAGGGTATCCGGATGCTTCGACAAGATCCATGGGAGAATCTCATTTCGTGCGTCTCTCGTTCCCGCTTCAGGAAGGCCTGCTTATAGTCCTCTATCCAGGTTTATATGTTCCTCCAATAATAATATCACCCGAATCACGAAGATGGTGAAATCACTCTGTACTCACTATTCTCCCCCCCTCTTGTCGATCGCACAACCCACGCTGGTTACGACCAGGATGCTTACACCGTCTGAATCGGATTGCTCTGATTCTGCATCTGCATCACCAGAACCGGAACTGGAGAGTTTTCATCCTTTCCCTCCGCCTTCACGTCTCTCTGCGCCCGATGTTACCACGACGCTCCGCTCTCTCGGTTTTGGTTACCGTGCAGATTTTATTCAGAAGACCGCAAAGATGCTCGAGGATGCACATGGCGGCGCAGGCTCGACGGTCGAGGGGAAGGAAGGGCCAGAAAGGTGGCTTCATTCACTTCGTAGCATGAGCACCACGGACGCTCGAGAGGAGCTGTTGAAGCTTATGGGAGTCGGCCGTAAAGTTGCAGATTGCATTCTGCTTATGAGTCTTAACAAGGTCGGCCATTTGTGAAGGCTGCCGTTTTCACTGACTCAATCATACAGGTAGTCCGAAGTCATTCCGGTTGACACACACGTTCACCAAATTGCGATAAAACACTATGGTTTTCGTGGTGTGTCTGGGACTAAACAGGCGATGTCACCGAAGCTGTACGACGCCATAAGCGAAAAGTTCTATAATGTATGGGGTGACTATGCCGGTTGGGCTCATTCGGTAAGGCTTTGTCCCAACTTCAATAAGGGGGGTACCATGTTGACGCCTGTCTTCAGGTATTATTCACTGCCGACCTGAAGGCATTTTCGGACTACGGACTGCTCACACCCACTTCTTCCCCAAGAAAACGGGATGTGGCCGTATCACGAGCTGAAGAAGCCCATTTCTCAGCTCCGATTCATTCGTCGCGCAGGCGAGGTCCGAAGAAAGTGCAGACTCATGACGCTTCTGAAAAGGGAGACACTGTGCGCGTAGATTCCAACGCTGTAGAAGAAGCCAGCAGTCTGGCAGAACGTGTCAAGAAGAGAAGACGAATATCACAGACGTTCAGATAGCATATCGATATAATAGTGCGGTCATCGATCTGAGACGGTGTTGCCGATACCCGGGGGATGTCACTTATTGGGGCTTCACAACTATGTGTCGTACGTACCCTTAAGTTAAAATGGATTTGATACCTCGCAATCAGTTTAGCGTAGAATTAACTATGCCACGACAAGTCGATATTGACCCTCACAACATGACGATCCATTTGGTAGGACTAGGCTGGAATTTAACCTTCTGCTCTGGCTCCCAAGCATGCGTGGCGTCCCTTGACCCGACTACCTTGCAGTGTGTAAAATGCCGATCATTACAATCAGAAGGGCAGAAGGTCCATATTCAAAGGTTTACTGCCCAGTCCAACATTCCTGCGAACTTAATTCGAGATCTACATCAGAGCGTATGTAACGTGCCCTCCTCTTGTAATTTGCCAGTGGGGACTCCCAGACCAAACCAGTCTCTTGAGCGCTAAGTGATGAACATTGCCACGTAAGAAAACTTGGTAACCGAACTGAGTACCCACGAATCAGAGAGCCAGAGCAATTGCAATTGAAAATAGAGTAGAGAGGGCTGATGGCCCAGAGATTTGGTACCGGCCCCGCGAGACTCACGCGTACGTGCCGCGCGCTTGTTCATCCGCACACACCAACCATGACTGGCAAAGCAAAAGCAAAAGCACCAACAAATAACGAATCTACCGAAGAACAACGCATAACGGGGGCAGATCCAGGGGCAGACGACGAATCCAGCTCCGAGTCTGAACCTGAAGTCGTCCCGGCGGCTGCGTCACCCGAGTCGGGACCATCCCGTCCGTCCAAAAAGAAGAAAAAGAAACGGTCAAAGATCGCGCGCGCGATATCCGCGCTCAAAGGTGATGACGTGCCGCAGGCTGTCGTCGACCAAGTCGTCGCGAAAGTCAAGGAGGAGCACGGCGAGAGTTCGCCCGCTGCAGACGAGGATGCCGTGCGCGAAGTACTCAAGCAACTTAGGCTGAAGGATGTGGCCGAGGGAAAGGTCGGTCTTGGTGGAAAGAACCAAAAAGACACGGGGGATCATAAGGTATGTATGGCATCTGCGTCGAGTGTATCTGCGATCGTTTGGCGTTGATGCGAGTGTGATCACATAGTTCTGGGCGACACAGCCAGTACCTCACTATGGTGCGTTGGACTGACTCAAACCATAGGGTTTATTGACCCACGATCTTCCAGGCGATGAGGCCCCAGAAGAAGACGGGTGCATTGAACCATCGAGACCCAGAGAAGAGGTCAGACAAGACGCTTACCCACTTCCCAAGGACTTTGAATGGAGCATTCTCGACATAACGGAACCTGCCCAGGTTTGTATAAACCCATCTTATGCTAATCAGACTAACTCAAACTTGTTCCAGTTACGAGAGGTGTACGAGCTTCTATCGGCTAACTACGTCGAGGATGACCAAGCCGCATTCCGATTTCAATACACCGCCGAGTTTTTAGAGTGGTGCGTTGGATGTCCATTTGGGCTTGTCGTAATGTCTGACCCACTGGCCATAGGGCTTTGAAGCCCCCAGGTTGGCACAAGGAATGGCATATCGGTGTTCGTGTTTCGTCTAACAAGAAGCTGGTCGCATTCATCTCCGGTGTTCCTATACACGTCCGTGTTCGCAGGAGGTGATCCTTTTGTACTTTTCCGCAATTCGTCATTGCTGATGTGCCTGCAGAGACATTCATGCTGTCGAGATCAATTATCTCTGTGTACACAAGAAATTACGCTCAAAGCGTCTCGCACCTGTACTCATCAAAGAGATTACTCGGCAATGTCATCTCATGGGCATTTTCCAAGCAATTTACACCGCAGGTGTTGTGATCCCTACGCCCATCTCTACATGTAGGTACTACCACCGCACGCTGAATGTACCCAAGCTTGTGGATGTCAAGTTCACATACGTGCCTCGCGACATGACCATTGCCCGCATGATCCGGCAGTTTAAATTGCCATCGACCCCGGCGCTCTTGCGTGTTGGCCTTAGGGAGATGGAAGAAAGAGATGTGTCGGCGGTTACATCACTATACAAGAGATACATGGAGCGCTTTGATATGGTCCCACTATTCGAGGAGGAGGATATACGGCACCAATTCCTCAGTGGGCGCGGCAGCGGAGAAAAGGAAGCTTCAACAGGAAGGCGGTCAGGCCAAGTTGTGTGGACGTATGTTGTGGAAGTCAGTTCCTCTCTCACTTCTCCAAGTCTGCTCTCAGTAACCCTACGACGAATGACTTAGAATCCGCAAACGCACGCCATCACCGACTTCTTCTCGTTCTACGCGTTGCCATCTACGATCGTTTCTCATCCGCGACATAACCTCCTGGAGGCTGCTTACCTCTATTACTACGCGTCCGACACGGCGTTTATAGAGAATGCAGACGATCTCGGACTCTTGAAGCGCCGGCTGTCCGACCTTGCTGGTGATGCGATTATTGTGGCAGACCAGGCAAAGTTTGACGTCTTCAACGCACTCACGTTGATGGACAATTCATTGTTCTTGCAAGATCTGAAGGTAATTATCTCCACATAACCTTTTTCACTTCTGGTGACTCTAGTTCTTAGTTCGGATCCGGGGATGGCCTACTCAATTTCTATTTGTATAATTGGCGTTCTAAGGCGCTTGCTGGGATGAGCGCAACGGAGGACAGAAGTGCAGGGCGAGGTGTCGGTGTGGTCATGCTTTAGCTGTACCGTACCAGTCACGGTTGCCATTTGAATACAGTGTGTTGTGGGTAAATCAACATGACCAAAATGTAAACAATCACGTTTGCAAGTAAAGGTATCATGTGACCGACGATGGTGCCATTTCAATTTTATACTTGTCTTCCCATTCACTTGCTTTCTGCAGGCATCTTCGACTGGCACCGCTTAAGTGAATTCGCCGAATTTCAAGTCCATATAACTGCTGTGTCAACTATCCCTTATGGTGTAAATACCCACCCTAAGTCGCTGCAACATCGTGTCATTTTGTTGGAATGGGGTGCTCAGTTCTGGTTATCATCGTGATGAGGCAGTGAGTAGTTATGACTCACCAGTACTCACCCTTTGTTGCTACCACACCATTTACTGATGTAGTAATAACATACCTGGTTTTCTGCTCAGCTATGCTATTACCACAGCAGTAAATAAATGGTGCAAAAGCCACTTTCTACACTTTTTGGCGAGCTCGAGCTCGTCCAAAAAAGTTTAGTGCAGGTTCCTGATGGCCAGGTGAGCAACACTACAATCCCTACGCCCCGTCGTGCCCACCCCCCCCCCTTCTGATCAGTCACGCAAGGTCACACTACACACCACGATTTCTATCAAAAATGCATGGAATATATTCAGATTTGGTACTAGATACTGTGGGCTAAATTTTGTGATGGTTGAGTGGGACTTATCGAAGAAGGTGAAAAAAGGTGGTGATTCAAAAACATTCACGCACGGTGAGGCGTGAATTTCACACTCTTACATGCCGATTAAAAGTGGTGCTCAAGGAACGTGGCAATTCGTGTCCATAGCCGCGTTTAGTGGATCCTTCGTCACGATCCCATGAAGTCTCGGACGACCTAGAGTCATTCTTCTGGGTACTTCCTTACGGGGTCCATCCGCTACCGGAAGAAGAGGTGAAATACTGACAGTGTTTAATTAACATACGGAGCCTGACAAAACCACCGGCCTTGTTGGGAGGGGTAAAGGAAAGCTAGTCTGTTTCGACGATCGCGAACTGGCCGTTCCTTGAAAGTTTCGTGGAAACCCCTTGCCGCGACATCAATGAAGAGATGCAGTCTCTCTTTTCGTAACCTATACCTATGCACACGAACGGGCTTAGCTTCACCGACGAGTACAACCCAAGCTTCGAGAAAGTGAACGGCTCGATCCACTCGATCCACGAGTTGTGTGCTCGTCAAAGCTGCTCATGAGAAGCTGCGGACCTCAGATGCCTTCCTGGTTATTATCGAAAAGTATCTGGGCATCCGAATTGAGTGTCAGTGATGACAGCAGCAGCTTAGATCCCGCCAATCTTCGCGTAGAAGCAAGAACCGCCAAAAGGCGCACAGCTGCAGGGATGGACGACGACGGCGAGAATATTCACGTTGGCACGTAGAGGACGCGTCCCCCCTAAACGACAACGAAAATCTATCGATTATGCTTTCGTCCCAAACCAGTTATTCTTCTTCCAGTCACTTCGACATCGTTTAGCGCGCCTCGGAAGCTGCTTACTTCGAACAGCGCTCCCCCTCCCGTAGCCTGAGGTCGGGAAATGAGGGTCCTCCACCTGCGAAATACTAATAATGCAGAATTTTATCTATACCTTCATCTGTCCTACACGTGCTGCACTGATATAATACCCCGAGCAATCTATCCTCCATACGGAGCCCTGTTTGGAATACCTATGTATTAGTGAGGGAGAGAGTTACTGGCCGTTGTGGAAAGCCTGGAGAACTGGTGAGCTCGGACGCCTCAGGTTAATGGGAGAAAAACACGTATTTCATTATCGCCAGTCACAGAAGACTAATTGGCGTGTGGCAGGGCTACATTTCAGCCATCGAATATCAATTCCCGAGCAGCCCAACTGCATTTGGGTGTCTACGCCGAGCAGTTCTTGCCCACATGACGGAGCTTCCCGTGCTTCACGTCTCCCAAGTTAGCAGAAAAGGAAGGCACAGTCGAGACAAAGCGCAGTCACTTGTCGCAGTCATCTCGTCAGTGGCAGTTGGAGATTGGAGAGATTTCTCTTTAAATATCAGTGCAATCATCGACATATACATACAAGGTCCCTGCAAAATCTAAAGCGTGGCTGCTACTAAGTGATACAGAGATAAAGGCTCCGGATGCTATCCCCTGATACCGATCGTTAGTCCAAATCACTGTCAATCACAATCACATCATCATCATCGACACCAAAGTCTGGTGTCGGGCTGCGCTGTGGCTTTTTGCTGGAGCGCTGCGGTAAACGTGGTACGGTTGCGCCACCTGCACCCAACGTCCGTACACCAGGTCCGTTTGTCGAGCGTGAGCCCAAGCTTCGGCCCTGCCCGGTCCCCCACCTGACCCCGTCTGACTGGTTACCCTGTGTGTCTTCTGTGGCCTTGCTCTTGCCTTTGCCTGTACCTTGGGTAGGGGTACTAGCAACTCGTCCATTGAGGGAGTTGCCTGCCCCGGCGAAGGCAGTCGGAGGCTCGATGGGAGTGAGCCATCAGAGGTTGGGTAAATTTAGGGAAGCGTACCTTTGATGCTTGTTCGTCATCAGGTGCCGATGGTGGGACGTATGGTGGGATGTTGAAGCCAAAGAATAATTTACCAAACGGAAGATTGAGAGGGGCGGGAGATTTCCCGTCGTTCTCGAGGTCGTCATTCACAATAACACGATGTTGGCTGTAGTACATTAGCACAAGGTTGGTAATGCACACAGGGGACTTACTCAGTCCGAATAATCTTGCTTGATGTCGGGACTTGCTCGGGAGCTCTGTGCGTAATCCCACGCCCTTTGGTCTTCCTTCCCCCGAGAGTTTCCCCGCGACCTTTGAATGTCTCCCATGCGTCGCCATCTTTGCTGACGGTCGCACCGGCCTTGTTCATACCGGGAGCGGTTCCACCCATAGAGCTTCCCGGGCGGCTTGAACCTGGTGTCTGGGAGCTAAGATCAATGTTAAGTTTGGAGGCCATCGTGGGCAGAGGGGCGGCCTTTGGACGCTCTGGTTCGACGTAGCCAACTGGCGGTGCAAAGTCGACCTCAAGATCGGTATCGAGGATCGAGATACCTTCACTGCCGGGTGTTGTTTCCATTACAAGTAAGCCGAAAATGATGGAATTGTACGATATCTCGATTATATCGCCTTGGGTGAGGGCGGTGAAGTTGCGAAGTGCCTGTTCCAAACTAGAATGCCTAGAATTAGAACGACGAAACAACTCAGGCGCATTCTTACACAGCCTTGGGATCCGAGATTTCGAGGAAGTGGACATGTTGAGCTTGAAGCTTGACGAATCTGCCTTTGGGGAGCTCTGTGCCGGTGATGCGAACGGGATCGCCTTCATTTAGCCGCAAAGTCTTCATCATCCAGTAGGGAAGATGAACGACGCCTTCCTCAGCGATAAACTCAAGAACACCAGCGTGAGTAGAAGCGGCTGAATTTTGAGGGTTCCGAAGCTTGAACATCCACGGAGATTCGAGATCAAGGGATGTTAGGTGAGCGAGAGCTGATGGTGGCAATATAACTAGGTTCAGTCGGTAAGAGAAGTAAAATCTATACTGATCCATTTGGGAACGCACTCTTCCCCCCATAACTCAAGTTCTCTCGTTCACGACCTGGGAGCATTGCAACACTGTATGCCTTTAGATACTCGTCGTAAGAGCTGGGGTTGGCTCCACGACCCCCGGGAAAGCCAAAATTACCACCCAGGCCTCTACAGTGTATTGTCAGGCGCGTGCGATGCGATATAGAACCCTGGCCTACTGAGCCAATTGGGCAAACAAGCCTGCGGGACCCCCCATACCCATAGCATCTTCGTCACCAAACTAAAAAGGAAACGGTGAGGAAAGAAGGGAAATGACGACGAGATAATACGCACGAAATCCATTTATTAGTTGTGGTTGTCGTAGTTCGCGGTCAAAGGGCAGGTTTGCCCAAAGAAAGTGACGCGTTCATTCACGTGTTCGCCGGAATAACACGGCCCGGGCCGTAAAGTCACCAAGCTCGGAATCGCTCACTGGGCAGTTCATTCAATATGGCTCTCTCAACCGCACCACCCTCGGGGCCCAGAGCACCCCTTCCAACGGTATCTGGCGCAAATAAGGCCTTCAATGACAAGGTATTTTCACATTGCAATATTGATCCATGACGTTTCCTAAAGGCGCGTCCTCTACAGGGAAAACCAATGGAGGTCCGCTTGTCTAATCTGGTTGCTGCAAAAGGCATGTCTCTCCAAATTTACTGAAGATATATCCTGAAAATTCTGGTGTAGCAATCAGTGATGCTGTGCGGACATCATTAGGACCTCGTGGCATGGACAAAATGGTTTAAAGCACCTTATCCACCATTTAATCTTGTCTGGCTTACCACGATCATCCTAGATTCAAACTGCGAAAGGGGAGGTCATCGTTACAAATGATGGCGCGACTATTTTACGAAGCATCCAGGCTCTTCATCCGGCCTCTAAAATGGTGAGAAGACGCGTGTTTAGTTCACTAATATGGAGTTGATTCCATTTGGATAAGCTCGTCGACCTTTCTGCAGCACAGGACGTCGAAGCTGGGGATGGCACGACAACCGTCGTCGTACTTGCCGGCAGCCTTCTTGGTGCAGCTGAAAAGTTGCTTCAAAAGGGGATCCATCCAACAATCATCGCCGAGTCTTTCCTAAGGGCTTCAACAAAGGCCGTCGAATTCCTCAGTGAAATATCGACACCAATCGACTTGAACGACCGTACTACACTCATAAGAGCAGCCAGCACGTCCTTGAATTCCAAGGCAGGTCATCCATCCCTTTTCTTTCTGCCCCATCTAAAAAAGTGTATAGATTGTCTCCCAATATTCGTCCATCCTAGCACCTATTGCTGTCTCTGCTGTCACACGCCTTGTCACGCCTACATCTTCAAACGTAGATTTACGAGATATCCGCATCGTCAAGAAGGTTGGTGGTACGATAGAAGACACCGAACTCATCGATGGTGTTGTCCTCAACCAAAACGTCGTCGTTGCTGCTGGCGGCCCTACAAGAATAGAAAAAGCGAAAATTGGCCTCATCCAGTTCCAGCTCAGTGCTCCCAAGCCTGATGTTCGTAGCTGCAAAATTCCATATGCTCATGGCGAGTATTAACAAAGTAGCCTAGATGGACAATACCGTTGTCATCAATGATTATCGGCAAATGGACAAGGTCATCAAGGAAGGGCGCACCTACTTGCTCAACATTTGTAAAAAGATCAAAAAAAGCGGCTGTAACGTCTTGCTCATCCAGAAATCCATCTTACGCGATGCGGTTGACGATACGTCCCTCACCTTCCTCAAGCGTCTCAACATCCTCGTCGTCAAAGACGTAGAACGCGACGAGATCGACTTTCTCACCAAGAGCCTCGGATGCAAACCTGTCGCCGACATCGAGGCGTTCAGTGAGGATAAACTCGGATATGCAGACCTTGTGGAGGAGATGAACAATGACGGGACGAAGGTAGTCAAGATTACGGGCGTGAAGCACAAGGGGCGCACCGTCAGCATCCTTGCAATGAGCAGTAACCAGCTCGTCCTCGACGAATGCGAGCGCTCTATCCACGATGCCCTCTGCGTCGTGCGCTGTCTCGTCAAAAAGCGGTGCGTGTACCCTAACATTTTTATTTACGTACCCCAAAATCCGCGTTCTCAACTGACTTTTTTTTTGGGTCCCATCCCTCTCATTTTATTCTCTCCTTACTCATTATGTACGTAGCGCGCTCATCGGTGGTGGCGGCGCACCCGAGATCCACGTATCGCGCAAGCTGTTCCAATACGCACAGGGTCTGACTGGCATGGAAGCTTACTGCTTCCAAGCCTACGCTGACGCGCTCGAGGTCATCCCGACGACCCTCGCCGAGAACGCAGGACTCAACCCGATCGCGATCGTCACCGAACTGCGCAACCGTCACTCTCTCGGTGAACACAATGCTGGTATAAACGTCCGCAAGGTGCGTCAGCTCACTGACTTTCTCTGTGTGTTGAATCGGGATGGACGAAAAAAAAACATATATTTAGGGACAGATCTCGAATATCCTGGAGGAGTACGTCGTGCAGCCGTTGTTGGTGTCGACAAGCGCGGTAGAACTCGCGACGGAGACAGTGACGCTGCTTTTGAAGATCGACGATTATGTGCAGGCTCGGTAGGGAGTCTAGGCACTAGTCGTTGTATATGTATACGCGCAGACACGAGATGTGAGAATCGTCACATCCGAAAATAAACAAAAGCACGAAAAAAAAACCAGAGAGTGCGCGCGCGATGATAACCCACCTAGCGGATCCAAAAAAAAAACACCTGTATTTACAAGTCGAGATATAGAAAACATAGCGCTACAAGCGGCGAGGAATACACGAGAGCGAACAGATATAAAATACGAAGAACAGACAAACGTTCTCGGCCCCGCTTTCTAACTTGACTAACCCCAACGCTGCAAGGCGCCTGCCGCAGCCGTCCTTAGGCGTGACTCCTTGTCGGCCTCGGCGGCGCTGACGAGGAGCGGCCGTAGCTCAGCTTTTAGCTTAATCACCTCCGGTACGCGCTCCGCGCCAACACCACCCTCGCGGCCAACCTGGCCCAAGAATACGCAGGCGTTGGCGCACACTTCCTCGGGAACGTTCGCGACCTGTCTCTTGAGAAGGTACGCAAGCGTGTCCACCGCGCGGCCGGGCGCAGTCACGGGCGATCCAATCTCATTTTCCCCTGCTGCGGAGCCAGGGGCGGCGCTGCCCTGAACCTCTTGCGGTAGTGGCATCGTAATTGCGTCGAGTGCGACATTCGCTAGAGAAAGCCCGTGTTAAAGGGGCCTTTGGGGGTTGTGAAAACGGGCCAAAATGACCCACCGGATTGCAGACTGAGGAGCGTGAGAGCGACGATGCCCTCGTTGATGAGGATTGGGTATCTCTTGCTGCGCCGGATCAGTTGAGCTAGGGCGAGAGCGACGGACTGAGAACTGATAATGCCCATCGCCGCCTTGCGCTGCTTATCATCCGGGGTATCCTCATGCCAGAGCGTGCGGATCACGTTCACAAAGACGCGCGTGCCCTCACTTTTAACTGCCGTCGAGTCCGAACGCTTAATGAGCGTGAGGATCTGCTGCAGTCCAGTCGGCTTGGCATCTTGGCCATCAGACGGCAGCGTGAGGTCGTAACAATTTTTAGCTGGTTCCAACGACGTCTTAGTCTCCGCTCACGGGTGATGACTCTTGAGCTCACCATTGCCGTTGCACAAGTGCTTCACGACGCCTATAGCGTTAACCTGAACCATTTCAGCTACGTGGGCCGCCGGTTGGAATATGCCGGAGTCGGTGAGTCGCTTGACGATGCCAGCCTCGCCGAGGGATGCGCGGGCGGATGCGGTATATGCGAGATGCTTGAGCAAACCAACGATACCATGCTTGACTTTGATGTCGGTCTCTGGACGAAGCAACGCGGCAAGATCCGGGGCGATGCTGATAGGGGGCCGTATGAGGGTGGTAGATTGTGTCTCTGTAGTAGACCAAACTCGAATACAAATTTCAATGGAAGGAAAAGGTGATAGAACGTACCGTGACGCAAGAGGTTGCCTAAAGTCATAGTAGCGCAGATTAAGAGGTCGTCGCGATTACGATCCTTCAGGTCCTTATTCGCCTTAATCCATTGCACCATCTGCGCAACAAGTGCTCCGCCTGGTTGCTCCGGGTTCGAATCATCCCACAATACATCACCGTTTTTCTCTTCGCCCGCGACTTCAATGACCGCCTTGATGAGGGCGGCCTTACAAAAATCGAAGGAACGCTCGCGTTGTGCGACTTCGCCAGGTAGATCTTTCCAGAGCGGATGATAGTCGCCGTGGTCTATAAAGTCGAGAATATTTGATAGGCAACGCACGCCACCATGCTCATCTGGAAAGGCCAAGCCGCGAGCAAGCGAAAGCCGCACGTCCTCGTCGTCGAGCGCGAGCGCCTCAAGGTGCGAGCATGACTCTTCAAAGGACTCCAAGTCAGCGGAAATAAGGGTGCGCCGCAGCGGGGTAGCTTGATCGAAGGGAGGCGGTGGTGTCTGGAAAGGTGGGATATATGGGAGTATAGGCGTGACGAGCTGAGGAAGAATATCTGGCCCGAATACAGTCGGCGCTATGAGGAGGCTGATTGTGAGTAGGAATGTCGGAACATGACGTTGCTCGACACACCATTTTCTTTCCGCTCTCCTATCGCACGCCAAGCCCAGGACAAGAGATCACCCCGCAGTTGCCACGACTCGTCGAGTTCTTCAGGCGGGATGTGGGGCGCCGGACTCTTTGCCCAAGCTCCTGGGGGGTATATTGCCCCTACTAAACGGAGAATCGTCGTGGGTGCCTCGGAAGTATTGAGTGCGTTTTGGACAGGTTCTTTTGTCACAAATGACTATAAGCACATACAGGGATTATCTGGGTGGCCAAACACACCATATCCCATACTCGCGTTCAACAACACAGCAATGGCTGTCCTGACGACTTTTAAATGGGCGACAGATAGAGGGAGAAAATCAGTCGCCTTATCAGAGGGGATGAGATCGGCATAACGTTCGAATAGGGTTACAAGGGCGTTAATGAACCCTGACTCAAGGAGACGGCCCCTGTTTTCATCTGGAAGAGTCAGTACCAGCCTGGGAAGAACAAAGAGGTTGATGATACCATGATCTATGCAAATGTTAGCCCCAACGCGAAGGGTCTCGAATAACGCAGGGAGACGGGAAACATCAGGCACACGAAGGCCAAGCAAGGCATCTTTGACAATCGCCGCTAGGACAACGGGGAGTTGTGTGGCGCCCAACGCCGTCTGAGTATCGTCTGAAACGCATTTTTATTAAACCTGGTAGAGTGTATGCGAAAGAAACGGTGCTCAACTGTTCTTTACCCGGAGCGAGTTGGCCAACGCCTGGGCGATGGATTCAACTTTGTTCCAATCAGAGTCAGACTGACGCGTTTGTCCTGTGAGCTCTGTAGCGAGAGCGATGACGCTCTTATCTGCCATGCTTGTGTGCTGAACGAAAGTGATATGGGTATGGGTGGGTGAGTGAGAGGGTTTAAAAAAGGCCGCATATAGGTACGACGATTATGATTACACAACTAACCTCTTTCTTATCGGATTAAGCATCCGAGTCGATCATCCCGCGCACAACCCCAGTATCGCGGCGCATCATATTCCATTACCCACACAAGTTAAAACCCTCCTTCCGGGTGTGCATAAGTCTCAGTATAGTACAAACTTGGTGTCGTCACCTCCTGAATGGGATCAGTCGGCCCATCGATATCCAATCTCCGCCAGAAGGTACGTCGGCTTACTCCTGATTATGTGATCCGAGCGATCCATCGCGGAACGACGATCCCCCGATTTATAGTGTTGGTAAATATATATCCTAGACGGGAGTTGACATTCATATCCATCGACACTACTCCTCTAATAAGTATGGACAACTTCCATTCTACTGGCAATGAGGCGTAGCTTGAACCACTCATAAAGCGGTCCTGCATATATTTCTCGTTCCCTCGGACCCCCAGCTCATCATGAATCGGGTCACCATCCCTGTTATCTCCCCCGTTCCTCTCCACGGCGTGGTGCCGTATCTTGTTCGCTCTCTATCCACTATGACACCGCGTCTTGCTCTGCTCATAGGTATTCTCATCGCTCTCGCAATCCATTATGCTAGGAGCCCCTGGCGTAAAGTCCCTCCTGGCCCAAGGGGAATTCCTATCCTCGGACATGCCCTCAATCTCCAAGATAAGAGTTGGTTAATTCGAAAGGACTGTAAACGAAAGTTTGGTGTGCCCAGTTTTATATATGAGTCTCGAGGTTGATAAGAAATCGTGATATTTCAGAGCACATGATGTATTTGAATGCCTTCGGCCAACCCATCCTCATCCTAAACAGCCTCAAGCCCGCTTTTGATCTCCTCGACCGACGTGCCAATATTTACTCTGATCGCCCTCGCTTCATTGTTGCCAATGATATCCTCTGCTGTGGTCTACTCACCGCCACCATGACATGCGGTGACCTGTGTGTTTTTTTGTTCTCCTGAAATTTTTGGAAACTAATTATCTTGATTACAGTTGGCGTCGCACCCGCCGTGCAGCACACGAAGGCCTCACAAAAGTAGCAGTCCGTGACTACCATCCAATTCTCCGTAAAGAAGCTATCCTCCTTTCTTCTGCGCTCCTCGAAAACCCAAACACTTTGGAGAAGCACTTTCAACGCTTTGCTGCCTCGGCGATCATGTCCATCTTATATGACTACCCTACGCTCGAGAATGAGCATGACAAAACCCTGACGGATATCCATGCATTCATCGACCGCGTGTCTGCGGCTGCTGCTCCCGGAGCGCATTTAGTTGAGTTATTCCCTTGGATGATGTACATCCCGGAGAGGTATGCATCTATCCTCCTACATATTTCTGATCACCGAGAGGTAATACCCCGCCAGATTTGCAAGGTGGAAACGTGAAGGAAGACAACATTCCGTGCAACATACGGGCATGTTCAACGCACTTTTTAATACCGTTCGCAATGACATTGTAAGCAAGGAATTTCATTTCATTCAAGCGCTCTTTACAAATCCCCATCTCAGTCTAATGGGTCTGAGCGACCGAGTATGAGTGCTACACTCATCAGGAACTCTCACCGACATGGGCTCTCTGGCCAAGAAATGGCCTGGCTTATTGGGACGTTGTAGTGCGTCATCATGTTGTTGTTGGCAAGTTACGACGCGTTAGTGAACCTCTCCCAAGCACTGCAGGCGCAGAGACAACCAGCACCACCCTGACTTGGTGGGCTTTGGCTATGATCACACATCCAGAATCCCAAAAGCGTGCCCAAGTTGAGCTTGACAAAGTTGTCGGGCGTTCCCGCACCCCAGTCTTCTCGGATGCTCCCAGCCTTCCTTACATTCAAGCCATAATCAAGGAGGTTCTCCGTTGGCGCCCTTCACTCCCCCTGGGGGCCCCGCATAATACGACAGAGGATGACTGGTATAATGGCATGTTCATCCCCAAAGGGACAATGTGCCTCGCGAACCTTTGGCAATGCCATCGGGATCCCGCATACTACGGTGACGATGCCGAGAATTTTAATCCAGAGAGGTTCCTGGATGCGAACAGCAGCATTGTTCCAGGCCCGGCAGAGACGCGTGAGGAAGGACACAGCGCGTATGGTTTCGGGAGGCGGGCCTGCATCGGGAAGCATGTTGCCAATGAGTCTCTTTTCCTCGCAGTGGCCACGGTGCTCTGGGCCGTGAACTTAGAACACGATCGTGACCAGAGTGGGAAGGATGTGCCCTTGGACACCGAGACTTTCGTGGATACAGGCGTGTTCTTGTAAGTTGTTTTCCCATTTATCTTTTGCGGGCCGGGCTGCGGGTCGAAAGAAGTTGATTCATGTGTTGTAGTATACCCCTCCCGTACAAGTGTACAATTACACCTCGATTTCCTGAGGCGCTCTCGATACTCGCAGAGGAGAGGGAGATGCTCAAGGGCTGAGGCCACTGGCAGTACTTCCACAGACGCATGCGGTTCACAAAGATTCGCAAGTCCCAAGGTCTTGACTCCCTGTATGTTTGCCTTCATTATGCCAGTGAGAGAATACGTCTGGTCGTATCATAAAATGGATGGCCATAGATACAGCCCTTTGGCTATTGAATTTGGCTCCTAGTCAGTGTGTTGAATGACGAACCCAGCCACTTCATTTGTGAAGCTTACCCGCTCACTGTGAATGGGATGATGGCATGCAGTTTGGCAAAGTCGCGACCGTCTGAAATCAGAGCACGAGTTCAGTTGCGAGTGAGCTCTGACTTTGAAGACAAATAATATTGATCCACGTGCGCAACCACCTTCTTCCCACCTCCCGACAGCCAAGGCCTGCCTTTGGATGGCTAAGGGGTGCATGGTGAAGGCTCATTATGTTGGACAAAGCATTATACAAGGCTGTATTGCACATTGTTATAGGCAACAGTCATTTACAACTTTTTTCAACATGCCAGTGGACCCGGTTTATACTCTTGAATTTCAAGGGCATCGAGAATGTATTTTTGCAGTGGCGAATTCTCCACCTTTCCTCCTCCTCTATTTGTGTGATCTATCTCAAGTGCATGCTTCCTTTGGATAGCCTTCGACAACTCTCACTCTTCCTCAACTTCACTCGCTTGCTTTACTCACCTCGCTTGCACGAGTAGCCTTGATTCCAGCCCCATCCCTAATCTCGCTCGGAGTAGTTGACAGTTAAGCTACCTCTGGCACTTCACGCAAGGACTTGTCAACACGACAGGTCATGAAATGTTCATAACGATTTGAAACGATGAATTGGAGGATTAAGCGCTGAAATGCTTCGCAGATGTACCCAGGGTGCTGTCGAACATCGGATTCCGGAAGCCAATGTCTGTCAACAACAAGAATGGCGGCGAGGTCGCTGATCAAAGGCCCCAAGGGCTTGTAGTCCGAATGGGTAAGGTTCGTTGGATAATCGCATGCGCTGAGCCGCTTGAGGAGCCAATCTCGGGAACGCCAGTCGTCTAACAAGCCCGTCCAGCTAGTCACGTGGAGAGATTCTTCCTTACGTCCCTCAGGTTGCGAGACCATAGCCCAGTAAAGAAGGAGCCAAAAGACAGACTCTACATCGTGGTCGAGCTCGTGCCTCCACCCGTTGTTCTGTGACTGATTCTTCTTCTTCAGGTCATCTGGATCAACGGGTATTTTTTTTGCCTCCGGAAACTGGGCTTTTCGCTCCGAGTGGGCGTTGGCATAGCATTCGGGAGGTTTTGGTACCTCAGGAACAGAGCATAAAATAGTGACTGGCAGAGGTCGTCCCAGCTCAACACCTCGTGAGATAAAGATAGGTGTTCCCTGGTAAAAATGGGACTGAGCGCAGCTAAAGGATAAGGATAGACACGCAACTCACGGTTCGTTTGATACGGGTCCCATCCTTTTTATCCTCCAAGTCTTCCCCAAGGTTGAAATCGACAAGGAGCAACGACGTTTCCTGGGGAACTTTGCTACGTTCAATCTTTATTAGCAACTATCCAGCTTCAGCGTCTGGATACATACCTCTCCCCAAGGAGATACTTGGCAAAGACGAGCGGCTCCACTGTCTTTTGCGCATGAATTTCCGGGATCTCAACGTACATCACGTTTCCGACGCTAATATCACGATGAAGGATTCTGCGTTTGAACCGCAAACAGCGCAGTACTTGCAAACATGTGAGCAGATCGTATCATAACAAAGATTCAAATACCTTCTAGAAGGTCGAACAACGTCTCCAACATTTTCTTTGCCGTGGGGATGCCTCTGAAAGGTGATCCCGTCTGCACAAGACCTAAGCGGTGCTTCTCCCTTCCGAGGGACAGAGGAGCCGGAGTAATTTCACTGCCTACGGCCTCTACCACGCCAGGCACCCTCATCGGTTGATGAATCTTGCGGAGAATTGTCGGTTCATCAAAACGTCGTCCCATTCGACAAAGCCGCTCTTTGAGCACCGTGAGGGGCTTGTCGTCCCCTTCTAGCACGACTGTGGACGACGGATTGGAGAGTATATGAGTACGGGTCGTGAATGGGTTTCTGGCGTGTATGGAACGAAAACCGGGACACTCCATCGTTTTGATGCGCACGGTATAGGTTGCTTCAGAGGTTTCTTTATTGAACCCGGTCATCATGTACGAGGGATCTGCAAAGTGGGAAGGGTCGTACAGCCGATAAATGAACGCATATAGGAACTTGTAAAGGTGTGTGTCGTTCCAATCGACTTTGAGATTTTGTATGCCACAGCCGCCGATCCCTATAAGGAGATTGATCCCGGATTCGGTGGTAAGCAGGCCTTGGGCAACGAGGAAATCGGGTCTAGCCAGGAGAAGGTAATGGAGGTACGTAGCCGCATTTTTCTTCTGGGTTAAAGGGGTTTTGCCCTTCGATGCCCTCTCCCCAACGAGTCGAATAAGTGGCCAGTCCGTGTAATCGCCCTTTACCCAGTCCTTCTCAAAGGCAGCAGTGATATCGGGCTTGCACATTGTGCCCGTAACGTGTCCGTGGGGTGTTTTGTTTCCCGTATCCTTGAATACCAAGAGATCGCCATTCGGGAAATCTAGTGAAAAATCATGTGTCGTCAAGAAAAGATAAATACACAAAAGATGGTGCTCACGCGTCGTTTTTATAGACTGGGCTACGTCATTGGCCAGCTTACAGAAGTTGTCAATGGAGAAGCCAAGAGGTGTATTGGGAATATTAAGACCATGCAGGATATGGTTGACACTCAAATACTCAAGGAACTTCTTTGGGGTTAAAAGGCTCAGCGTTTGAACGTTATCGTCGAAAGCCTCCACTTGGTACTCTGGAAGACTTGATGACATTTGCGACAGGTTTCCACAAAGGAAAGTGAAAGCGTCACGCGTCACACATGTCACGGCGTTTTAACGGACACAGTCAATGGGAGTAAAGACAAAGCGACACGCTCAAATTAGCCAGGTATCTACAGTATTCCAATGCCTCATCAGACATTTGACTATATTTTTCAGGCGCCTGCCAAGAGACGCAAAGTGGTTCCTCCAACAACAAGCTCGCCAAGACGGCTAGAGAAAAGGGCAAGGAGCGTGCTTTTGAACGAGAAGTTCCCCGTGGTAATCGTGATTCCGAAGATTCAGAGCTTGATGACGAAGACCTCGGTGTCATTGAAGAGTTTGGAGCAGGAGCTTCGTTTTTGCAGACTTTAGACGAGAAAGGGATTTCGAGGATTTGATAAGCTTCGTTGATGCCAAG